>VZTB01012398.1:513172-557053 GCA_013397245.1 Thryothorus ludovicianus
CCCTGCGAGCGCCGCCGGCCGCGGAGCCCCCGCCGAGGGCAGCGGGGCCGGGCTGTCCTTGCGCGGCGGCGGGCGGGCGGCCGTGGGTGCCGGGTGAGCACCCGCACTCTGCTATTTTTAGCAGAGTAAAATGCAGCAGAAGAGGAGAAGCTGAGTTTCTCACAGTATCGTGTTCTGGGGGACTCGGAGCTCTGGGAGTCACCGAACACCAGGCGACGGGCGACAAGCCCCGGGCGATCCTCGCACGTGCCGGGAGCTCCGGCGATCCGTGCCAACACGTGGGGAAGTCTCTTAATGTTTCTTTTGAATGCGGGCAGCCCGCATCTCAGCAGTCACACGTGCATAAAACAACCCCTGCTCATCGCTGGCAGTGCCAACAGGAATTCATTTGGACGCATGAAGTGATATTTTGGGGAAAAACAATCAACGACAACTTAAGAAACAAAACCTGTTTCCACTGTAGTACTGATTGAGGCACAAAGTCTGCTGCATGTGATCAATTTTGGAAAAAAAAAAATCAGAAGCAAAAGGAGCAGCAGGGGAGGTGCATTGCCAGCCACAGCATCGGTTCTGTAGCCCAGGGAGGGAAGCAAGAGTGATTAACATCTTGTGCTCCATCTGCAGCATCAGAAAGTTGTATATGAAAGCCTGTGTGCTGAGCCACTGTGAGGGAAGGAGGAAAGAATGAACAGCTTCTTCATATTTGAACAATAATATAATGTAAACAAACTGAATGAGCATGTGAAAAGCTTGTATTTCATAAAGCACTAAACCATCCTCTTTGGCAGGGGTTATATTGCTGCCCTCTGCTGCTTGGAAGTTGGGCAGTTCATCTGCCTAACGAGCAGAAAAATGGGCTATTTGCGATAAAAATCGGTTACACAGAGCACTTCTGTGGCTAAGAGCCTCGAGATACATAGTTCAAAAGTGAGGAACCGATAAGCTCCCCAGTTTTGCAAGAGGCAGAGGACGACAGCTCCATGAGGCCGGCTGGGTTGGCTGATTTCACCTACAGGTTCTCTGGGCTCACTTCTGCCCACAGCCAGCAAGGTGATCTGCCATCCATGTGCCAACACACTCTTAACTGGAATAGCTCTGTATTTATATAGCTCCTGAAGCATCAGGAATCCCTATCCCTCACCAGCAGTGGAAAAGGTCAAGGAAATGTTGTCAGAACTTCATAGTAAGGAGTGCACTTTTCCAGCTGGTTCTGGCCTTGGAGCTCCGACTGGCCACAGTCATACTGTAGTGGTACAATTTGGGGTGAGTATAACCTTTAAAATCACTGAGAGCACGACTGAATGCTGTAATCTCTTTGTGTTTCTGGGCAAGCCTTTCATCTAACTTGGAAAATAATTTCTTCGCTAGTTTGGCTTTGACAGACTACTTGGAGGAAGTTCATAAAGACAGTGTGTAAAATTGAATTTATGCCTATGCAACTGCCCTTGCCCATGATAATTCAGAGCTGACTATCTCTCAATGACCTTTGGAATAGTGTGAGGAAATGGATACAATCCAAAAGGGTTGCACTCCAAAGGAATGTGTCCAGAATAAGTACATGACAGAGAATATAAAACTTTACATGTGAATTTGTCATAAGAAAGCAGGCTCAGTTATCGTGGTGAATAGACAAATTATTGTTACTGACAGCAATTAATTCCCTAGGATAGCACCCCCTAGGAAGTTACTTTACATACCTAGACCTTTTAAACCCCTTGTATTCAGAAAGCTTGCTGGTGAGGAACAATACATCCCTGTATTTAAAAATTGCTTGTATGAAGCTCTTCTTCTGCATTGCCCTGTGTGGAGGCTTTCATGGCTCTGATTTTATTCCCTCAAACAGCTTGTACATGCTGAGTTAGAAAAATCCCTACACACAGGCAAACAGCAGGCATTAAGTAAATGAGCATTCAGTGCATTACCCAAACAATAAAAAGCTGCCCACAAACCACACCTAAATGACAAAGGAGAAGTTAGAATGACTGTGAGCAATGTGGAAGGGTGGAGGGGCTTCTGAAAAGGAAAGAACAGCAGCCCTAGCTCTCTTTCTTTGGAAGAAAGGAGTATATTTTTAGAAGTAGTTAGCTCAGGCTATAAACCAAACCGCAAGTATTTAGTCAGTGAATATATAGCATTTTCAGGCATTTCCTGTGATGAGCAGAATACCCAAGAGACTGGGTGGAAAGCAGCAAATACAACCAACGTAACAATGGTGTTGGCATGGTTTACTGCACAGGAGGGCCTGCATGACATCCGTCGGGTTTAAGAGAACCACTTAAAATGCTTCAGGGTAGCTGCTCTCTCTTATTAGTGTAACACACCCATTTATTCATGCTCATAAAATATGACAAACTAGTATTACAAGACACTAGGATGTTTTCCTTTATGTTTGCTTGGGTACAGCAATACTAAATTGCTATTCAAATGAGTCACATGGCAGTCAGGGTGGGAGGAACAGCATTTGTTGGCAGAATAACATTTCTGTGCAGCACACCCGTGACATGTCTTTAGCATGAGAGGTTTCAATATTGGAGCTTCTCAGTGTTTTTTGTGTGGTGTTTTATAGCTACTAGACGTTGCACATTGCTTGACAGAAAGCTGTTGTGGGTGGCATGTGGTGTTGCTACACAAGAACTCTCTCCTCAGTTAGTAAGGAATCAAGAACTCTAAATGCTGATGCCAAAGCAACCTATCCTCAGATGCACTAGGCCAAAGACTACACTGGCAAACCAGGCTAACTTCCTGTCTTTTATTCAACCAGACACCACATGGACTTAAACCCAGCATTTCACATTCTCCCTGCTGCATATGCTAGACTCTACCTTTTGTCTAATTTGGCTCCACACCTGACCACAGACCAACTACCTCCACAGGGAAGTGTGAGTTTGTGCTACTGGATCAGTTCTGACACCCTGTCATGTTAAGGGCATGGCCAATGTTTTTCTTGCATTAACTTTGTCAGAAAAATAACCCCCCTCGCATCCCAACTGGCCCCAGATATCCAAGGGGCTGGGGAAAGCTGGGCTGAATGGAAATGCAGGGCAAATGGACACTATAATTCCAATTATGTTCAGTAAGAACTACCACATTTTCAAATTCACAAATAGTGTGATACACTCTAAGTCTGGTCACATCCAATGAACTCTCAAGGCTGGCCTAAAGTCCAGTCCTGTTCAATTACTCTCACAGCCAGGTGCAACATATGGTAGTTTACCAAATAACATACAAGCAGGAAGAGAAGGCTCCAGAGAGAATTATAGCACCTTACAGGACCTAAAGGGGGGCTCTTTGATGTGCTTTAAAAGTGTGAAGGAAGCAGCAGCAAAATGGAAGGCTGTGGGTTTAGGAGGATGCAGTGCTATCTTTTGTAACTAACAGCAATGCCCTCATTGGCACTCAGCAAATGAGCCAGGGTAAGGCAAAACTCCATGAAAATCAGGATTTGAAGCCAAATCTCCTGTGTCCGATTCTACTGGATTAGGTTTTCTTCATTACTATTCTCCACAATTCTTTTTTTTATTATTATTATTACAGAAGTTACCAACAACTAGTTAAAGAAAATATTCTCTGAAGCCCTCTGAATAGAGAGCAAAGACAAGTGTTGATATATGACATTCCATAATTAAAGTTATTCCTTGCTTCCCTTCCCACCACAAATAGTTTTGTTATACCGATTTCCCCGAGACTCAGTAGTCTGGAGCTACACTTTCACCTTTATTAGCCTGCCTTTTCCTAGATGATAGGTTTGTAGAATGATTTGTTTAGATCTAGTCTTTTAAGGGATGGGAAACATGCTGCACCAAACATCTGTTGTATGCCAGTGTTTAAAAGACTGCCAGTCTAGGAAGTCTTTAGTTTTACTTTCCTCCTTCCATGGCACACAGACCTTAAATCATTCACCACAGCAGTCAGGCATGAAACTAAACCAGAGCACAGATGTACTCTGATTGTCTCAGACTCAGGTACAGTGACAGAAAGCAGCTGTGAGGGCATACTTTTATCTCCTCTGGTCTCCCAGGACTAGCAAGGATGGAAAAATAGTATGTGAACAAAGAGCAAAAGGGCTACTGATAAGAAAGGGAGCCCAAGGATGATTCAGAGTGATCTGAGCACCACTGTGACAAGGAAAGTGATTGTTCTGAAACTCAGAGCTTTTACCCATGCTGAAAATGCTTTTGTTTGCCTGTTTGAAATTAAGTCAAGCTGATTATAAAGCAGGCCTTTATCCAAGCCCAAGAACTGCTACAATTAAATGACACACAACTTTCATGGCCAAGTTCTTTATCTTGCAAGTCTCTAGCTATGTCAAGGAGGCAGGGGACCAATCTCAGCTGCCATGGATATCCACTAGGGAAGGCCACTACAGTCTTAAGAGGAAACACTTGGATGGAAACTTCAATCACTGAATTGCAAGAAATTAACTTACAGGGAAGCATTAGAAACATGCAGTTATTTTAAAGGAAATTTAAGAAAGATGCATATGCTTGCATTGTGGGAGGAGATGCCTGTTCAGTGAAAGAACTGCTTGCCCTCTAAAGCGCATAGTTAATAATTATACCCCCCTAAAAAAAATCTGTTTGTGTGATGCAGTTATGAGCAATAAAACCACTGCATGTGCACAGTGAGAGTACTGAAAATCACTGTATCTATATGGAGCATTTGGAAGTACTCTTTGAAGTTAAATTTTCAAAATATACAAATTTTCATCCTTCAAAAACAGAGAGTAAAAATATTTTAGAACATAAAAAGCCCCACAAACCTCCCTCATCTCTATATTGTTATTTCTGGTTTTACAAGTTTTTCTTTAATTAACTGCAGCCATCTAAAAATTCAAGTTTCTGGGCTCCCCTTTAAAAAGTTGCACTATTACCTCCCACAAGAGATACTTTGACTGTTTTTCATGTTTGAGTCCACACATTACAAATGCAAGTATGTCAAACACACCCACTCCTCCTCTCCCATTTTAAGTTTCTGCTACGTGTTTGGGTCTGATTTTCTTCACATCACATAAAAACTCTGCAGACCAAGTGATAAAATATAGTCCTACTAGACTCACGGGCACTTTTGACATACACATGACATCAACATCTGTGGTCAGAGGGCAGGAATTTAAAGCACAGCAAGTTCAAAGCACCTGCTGATTTCACAAACACACATTCCTAGAAAAAATGAAAGACTAAAGGGTTTGCAGAGAAAGAAAGAATCTTTATTGAAATATTGTAGTACCAAGTTTAAAAACTCTTAAGATATATAAAAAACCTTATCATTAAGATTCTTCATACCAATTCCTTCTACTTTACAAATAGTGATGTGTACAAAACTCTTGAATTTTTACTTGGGGAAATAGCTCATACAGATGAAACTCACATGTGATGACATGCTTGATACTACCTGTTTTCTGCCACAGAGGAGATCAAATGGCCAGTGCTGTTTATTAAAGTTGAGTTTTTGTAATGAGATGCATTTCTCAAAATTACATAGCAAAATACTGTAAATAAAAAGAAAAAAATATACACAGAAGATGTAAGGTAATTCAGAAGTGCTGAACAAGAAGGGATGTAACCACTGAGGCCCCAAGCAATGAGCCCTGCCCTTGTACCAGTGTGTAACTCCGGGCGCACCCAGACCGAAGCTGCCGGGGCCCCCTCGTGGTCACAACACACGCGATAATCGCAGATGCTCTTGTGCCTCGCTGAGCCTGCACGTTTTAAAAATGAACTGAGCCAATGAAAGCAGCCCTGTCACAGCTGCTGTGACAGTGTGCCAGCACACCTTAACTGAGGCACAAGAATCTTTCGTACAGGTAGTGTGCCCTGGGGTTTTCCCAGCCTTACTAAAGGCCAAGACACTTCCAGCACTTCAGGTAAAGTACAGTTGTACAAATGACCAAACCAGACACCAAGACCCTGTCTCTGACACTGGACAGAAGTGAGCACACAGGAAGCAAAGAACAGGACATGCATACAGTTATAATCCCACTCTTGCCTTCTATGGCTCAGGACTTGATACCATGATGGTGTCTTTATATTTGGCAGATCAATTTTTTTCTTGGGCTTGCTCAGTCTTTTTCTAAGGCCCCTCAAAGATTTTAGCACTCCTAACTCCTAGATGAAAAGAGGCAAGAGGTATTCTCATTAGAGGCAGTATTTCTCAGTTCTGCATAGAAATAGATGCATATAAAATTATGCTTCCTCCGTAACACTGAAAGACCCAAGAACCACTACATGCAAATCAGAAAAAGGATCTAACAGATTTTCATATGCCAGAACAGTTGCAAGCTGCTTGCTTATTCCAAAGAATAAATCTGCTCCTCTGTTACAGAGGTCATACTACTTGTCCTTGATTCAGGACAGTGCCACAACTCACAGAGCTCAGTAAGAGGCACACAGTGATATCAGCATCATTAAGAAGTAAATGAAGTCTAAAGAGTGCCTCCTTTAAAGGTCCACATTCAAGCCTGAACATGACCTTCTGTTCTGTTTGTTAAATGTAGAGCTCAGACATTTCTCCCTGGATGATTAACATGACCCCTTTCTGCCAAAAGTATCTCTACATGGTTTAAATAAAAAAACAAACCAAACCTGCCTTAGGTGATGTTTATCCCCATCAGTTAAATTGATACAGGTCATTTTGTAAATATTCTTCACCTCTCTCATTTATGAAATGGAATGTTGTATTTTAAGGCTAATGCAAATACCCTCTTAGGAATATACCATAAATCCATGGATATTATTTAATTACCTATCCACTTCAGAAATAAACTTGCCTATAGATCTCCAGGTTAGACTCAAAACAGGAAGTTAGGTACAGTTCAGATTTCAAAATGTCAATTTCTCTGTAAAACCCCCACAGCATTTCTGTTTCTGTTGTTTGTTGCGCAGCTTTTTAAAACTAGTACATTTCCAAAACAACCAGGAACTTTTCACAGATGTTTTTTCAGAATTCACTATTTAGGCAGCCCAGAATTGTAAGCACATTTTAAGCATTCATAATGCTCTCAAAACTAAGGATATGTTGGTGCTGCCAGATGTCACCGTGATGATACACTGAGATTATTTACCTGGCATACAAAACAGGTGGAGCTCAAGCTATCCCACTTAAAAACTTCAATAAACAAAAAAACCCCACCTAAATAGAGCTCAATTGTTAGGGCGCCACAAGGGACTTCATTTTCAGTCACTATCACAACTCAGAATGACACAGAGATATCAGACTTGAACATGAAAATGTGTCCTGTTCTGATAAGCTGAAATGACTTTTTTTCTCACTAGCTAACAGCCCTCCCTTTTTAAAAAAAAATAAAAACCTTTTTGCTGACAGTATCATTCTTGGATGTCCACTTCTTTGTACACCATGTGAGAACAAACCACAAATTTATAAATCATAGTTCTGCAGAATGCCTGAAGTTAACTCAGTTTATGACTGACTGTGAGCATTTAAGCCCTGCTCTTTGAATACTGGCACTTTTATCAGTGTTTTCAAAATGAGGTGATAGGTCTTCTAACAGGAACATCAGCAAAATGTCAGGAGTCTTATGGGAATCCCGTATTTCTTCTGAACAGATGATTTAAATCATTATCTGGAAAACACAAGAAGTTTCACTTAGACTAACAGAAGATGGGACCTGGTGACATAATTATCTGTTTCTAGAGTGTACATGGACAAATTGTTCTAAGTCCTATCAGAAGGTAAAATGCTTATCCTCTAATTGAGTGCTGCATATTGCATAATCCAAAAGCATTTGCCCATACAAAATATTTTAATTAAAATCATTCTGTTAAGCTTAATATCTCATAGGCCAATCTCATAAAACTACAGTAACTACAAATTCAATACTTCTATTTAGCCTAGCACACAAGACTTCTGAGAAGCTTTCCAGCATTTTATAGCAGTTTTTTCAGTGTTCAGCAGACGTTACTCTATTTGCTAAACAATATCAGACTGCACAATTGCTCTTACTGTTGATGGATCAATAATGACACGGGAATAGTCATTATCTCCGTGGCAACAGGGTGGCAACTGTTGGAGGAATATTGCGCATGCTGCTGCGCTCTGCCAGCCATGCCTCGGCTTCCTCCCGCTGCTGCTCTCTCTGCCAGCCTGGAATGCCCAGGGTACAGCAACCAAGGGCACCTCTTGGACTACAGAGGATTGAGCTACAGCATTTCTGAAAGAATATGTACTCACAAGGGTTAATTACACTTGAGTCTGATGTCTCTGTGTTACTTATTTCTAATGAACCATCCCTCTGCAGAAATAGCTAGAGTAAAATTCAGGAAGGCAAATACCACAGTATTCTGTTCATAACCCAGTATTTCATTGAGAGAAAACAGCTGCCTTTAAGAATAAAAAGATATATCTTCCTTGTCAATCAATTTGTAATTTTTTTCTAAATGTAATCCCATTTTGACTCTCCAGGATCTAAAAGTGGTGGGAGTCTTTATAATTGATTAAAATTACAAAAGAATTGGGATATTACATTTAACACTTGTTAAACAGTCCAACAAATAGGGAAACATGATTTTGCTCTGCATAAGTTACTGCAGTTCCATCTAGCACAAACAGGACCTTTACCATGTTAATCACAACATATTAACCACAGAAAGCAAACACTCCTCTGTCTTGATCACCACAGCTGAGCCTGGCTTGTGATGTTTTGTTGGAAGCAAAACATACCAACTCACAAAAGACATGGTGTTCATCAGCAACACAACAAATGAACCTCGCCTTCAGATTAAACATGGAAAGTATTTCCTCACAAATACATCTACTTTTAAATACTGCAGCAACACAGTACTTATTCATAAACTATTCAGTGATGATAAAGGGCAAGTTTGCAACAATTCCCTTTGGAATCTGTTCTTAATAAATTTAAATAAAAGGAAACAGAAGTGATCCTGAGGGTAGCTTCAAAAAAATTTTAAAAGTTGTCAATCGAGCATCAGCTGGATTCCACAGAAAACAAGAATGAGGCAAGCACTCTCCTGAATGCTGAAAACAAACTGGTCTTGTCCGCCAAGCTCTCACAAGAACAAAACTGGATGGTAAAAGTTCTGTTCCTTACAAATGTAAATAAGATAAATTGTCATTAATAACCAAAAGTCTAGATGCCACAGCTGCAATATAAATTAGCACTCAAAATACACTGTGACTTGTTATTCGTGAGAGACTATTTTAGTAGACAGGAAAACTCTTCAACATTTTCTTCTACTTACAGGATAGGCCCGGTTGTTTTAGGAGACAGCCACACTGCGCCAAGTTCTTGGAAAGAGTACGGCATCAGCCCAGGAGACCAGGCAAAGCTGCACAGGACACGTTCCAAATCCAGCACTTCTCTGGCTAACATCAGGCAGCTCTGCCCTTGCTCCATCACCGACTGAACCATCCCATTGCGCAGGCAGCCAGCCCAATGTTGCTCCCATTTTTCCGTCCCGCTGCCAGCGGCTCGGCTGAGAGGCCAGGCTGTGCCAAACTCGGCTCTCCCCTCCCAGCACCGAACCCGAGCATGCAAAGCACCGCTGCTTTCTCAGGGACAAACCGCCTGCTTTAGCCCATCAAAAATTAACCAAACCCGGGCGACTGGACGCATTTAATTCGGCCCCCGGACACAGCCAGAGGCAGGAAGGAGACAGACCCAGCACTCTGCCGGCTATCCATGGGGACAGAAGGTGCCGATGAACGGCGCTGCCCGTCCGAGAGCGGCGCCCCCGCTGCCACCGGCGCACCCGAGCGCGCTTCAGCACCGCGGCTTCACCCCGCACACCCGGGACACTCCAGCGCAGCCCGGCTCCATCACACTTCCCTTAACCCTTAGACAGCCCTGGCCCGAGGGAGCT
Organism: Thryothorus ludovicianus; assembly: GCA_013397245.1. Classification (NCBI taxonomy): domain Eukaryota; kingdom Metazoa; phylum Chordata; class Aves; order Passeriformes; family Certhiidae; genus Thryothorus; species Thryothorus ludovicianus. The sequence goes on from VZTB01012398.1 coordinate 523,009, forward strand.
CCACCACCGCCTGCACCAACAAAGGGCCGGCGGGATAAACCCAGACCCAGACCCCGCCCAGGGCCAGCGGCGCCGGGACAGGCCGGGAGACTTTGAGGGCCCCCAGACCCGAAGGGAGAGGCTGAGCAGAGCAGCGGCCGCCCGGCAAGGCCTCCCTGCGGAGCTGAGGCGGGGACGCGGCCCTGGAAGCGCGGCCCGTCCATGCCGGGGATGGCGCAGCGCCGCCGGCAGCGCCCCACGCGCGGTCGCCCCCCGGAAGCGGAAAGAGCCTCCCGCCAATCGCGCGTCGGCTGCCCCGAGGCGGTCTGGCCAATGGCGTGGGCGGAGGGGCGGGATTAACCGATCCGCGTTGGATTGACAGGTCCGTCTCCCAATGCAGCCGCAGCGGCTCCGTTCGCTCCGCTAGGAACGCGACTGCACCGCAGCGTTGCTGGGCGGGGCAAATCCCGCTGTGCCTCGGCGCTATTGGCTGTGAGTGATGATTGGCGGGTGCCTGCGCCTATGGGAGGAAGGTACCTGGCGGCCCGTCGCGCCGNGGGTCGCGGGAGGCGGTGGAACGGCTGGTGCGGGAGCACCCGGTGGTGGTGTTCATGAAGGGCAGCCCGGCGCAGCCGCTCTGCGGCTTCAGCAACGCCGTGGTGCAGATCCTGCGGCTGCACGGCGTGGAGGATTACCGCGCCCACGACGTGCTGCAGGACCCCGACCTCCGCCAAGGTCAGCGCCCGGCCGGGCCGGGGTCACCTCTGGGTGCCGCCTCCCCGGGGCCTGTGCAGCCCAAGCCGGCTCCTGGTGGGGACAGAGCCGGGGCCGGTTCCCTTGGGAAGGGCCCTCGGGAGCTGCCGGGCTTGTCTTAACGCCCCTGACCGCGGGCACTGTGAGCGGCCCCTGCCCCTGCAGCTTGCCTCTTGCCTTGTTGGGTGGGCTGGGCTCTGTTCTTCCTAAGGAGGCCAGCGCCGTGGGGAGCAGGGCAGGGAGCTGGGAAGAGTCTGGAGCGCGCTCCTGTGAGGGGCTCAGAGAGTTTGGCGGTGTTCAGCCTGGAGGAGAGCCATGGTGCCTGGCACGGGTGACCTTATTGCAGCTACACGAAAGGAGGTTGTAGCCGGGTGGGGATCGGCCTCTTCTCCCAGGAAACAAGCCACGGGACGGGAGGACAGTTTTAAGTTGTGCAAGTGGAGCTTTAGGTTGGAACCAAGAGGAATTTCTTCGCAGAAAGGGTTATTAGGCATTGGGATGGACTGCCCAGGGAGCTGGGTGTCACCGTGGTGGTGACTCAGTGGTGGGTGACCATTGAGTCACCGTCCCTGGTGGTTCTTCTAGGAGAGACTGGCCTTGGCACGTAGTAGGTCTTTTCTAACCTAATTAATTCTGTGATTTTGTTTGGGTGTTAGTAGAACTAGAAGTGTATCTCAGAGATGTGCCTTTGAGGTTGCTGCCCAAACGCCTTGGTTTGGTTTTTGTGACCCTCCCCGTGTTCAAGAGGTCTCAGTTATCAGCAGAGTGCAGTTGGGTGTGCAGGGTGATGCTTGGAGATCAGGCCCTTTGTGCCACACTGCCTTGCCTAGTTCAGAGATAGAGAGCTGCATTAAAGACCTCTGAAATACTTCATTATCAGGTTTTGTCTTCCCTATGAAAACTATGGTGAAATTTCATGTATGGCTTGGGCTTGTACTACTTTATTCCCAGCTGGTACTGCCTGCTGGGATTCTCTTGATAAAGTACAAATTTATGCTAATCATTTGCACAAGAAATATTTAGTAATAGTTTCACCATTACTGCACAAGTGGTAGAAGCTATTCTATATAAGGTTTTTTTGCCAGCTGTGGGACGCTAGTAATCTGTTCTGGCAATGCTTTTCATCTTTCCCTCTTCAATGTACATAGCTGACTGTTGAGGTTCTATGTGGTTATTTGAGAAAGTTTTAAAATAAAAGAAATATATACAAGTACATAGTAATTAGGCTTGTAGGTGTGTGGCATTAACAGTTCTTGTCTAAAATGTGCTGTAATGCCACATGCTGGCATGTATCAGGTGACTTTGTTCTCCTTTGTTTTTGGTGTCATCTGACTAAGCCAGTTTGTCATTAGCTCTTAGCTAAAAGGCTGATTTTTCCAGTCCTTGTTTGCTTTTCAATTCACAACTATAATAGTTTGGTATGGTATAAAAGCTTAGATACTGGAATTTCTGTGTAATTACATCTTTTGTTAATGAAGGTTGGTTTTATTCAAGTAAGTCTTCCTCTGCCTTTGCAAGTGAACAAATCATGATAATTTTCTAAACTTTTTTTTATATATCTAAATTTATTAATTGTACAGTTTACTGGAACAAACTCATCTCTTCCCACAACTCATAAACTAAAAAAGAGGAAGCAAAACCCTGAAATCAAACCATCAGCATATCACTTTTGGTTGAGGGGGCTTTCGTGAGCCTCTGAATAGGCAGTGCATTTATAAGTTATTGTCTCTTAGCACTTGACCATGTGAATAGATCGTATTTTCTTTCTGTGTAACTTAAATTTTTCCTCCACACGAACTTGGGCTTGTGCTAGATAATGAGAGAGGTTATTTCCCTCCCGGCTACCAGAGCTTTAAATTGAAATTAGTATCTTGATCAAGCCCTCCAGTGTCTAAGCTGCATAGAATGCAGTTACAGAGTGTACCCTTGCACAATATCTTGCTGATTCTCAGGTGCTTAAAGAAGTTGTTCTGTTGCTTTCCATGCACCAGCTTTGGCACCTTGTCTAACTGTGCTCAGGGTCAGCTCAATTTATTAGCTGGATCACTGGGCCTGCAAGTTGAAGTAGCAGTTTTTACTGTGAGCTGAGTGCCAGAGCCAGCACAAAGAATGGAGCCTTGAAGAGTTAGGGAGGGACACAGCCTTTTTCCAGGGCAGCTGAAGTCTTGTACTGCTTGCAACTGTGTTACCTATTGCACCGTAAAAAGCCAGAACGTGCCTGCTTCTGTGGGTGGCAATCTCTGACAGAGGATTGTACTACAACTCTGCTCAGAGTTGTAGCTCTCTGAGTTGCTGTCTGTATTTCAGCAGAGACTGCCTGAGGGCCAGGATCTGGCCTCGAATGCCAAACAGATATGCAGCATAGGAGCCTTTCTTAGGCTCTCTGTGAGTGTAATCTGCACTGCATGCAGGGGGGCTGGGAGGGGGTGTGGAGCCTCCAGCTGTGCAGGTATCAAGTACATCAACAAAAGACTGATCTGCACAGAGATTGGTGTATGAGAGCTGCCCACAAGCTTTGTGTTCAGCTGAACCTAACTTCAGTGTATGCGTGCTTTTACATTTGTAGTAGGGGCAGGCTGTTGGAGAAAGCAATCCAGACATGCCTGAATTACCCTTGTTGTTTTCTTGCCTGTACCTGTTGAAACATCTTATTTTTGGCTATAGTTAACTGGTGAAACGTACCCTGTGGTAAAATATGGCAAGCTGTAAATCTAGAACAACTTCCCTGCTTGCCTCTTTACCTAATAACTCAGATTTGTGAACTAAAGTTATTGCTACTTCATGTGATCTGTCTGAATTTGAGCTGAAGATTTGCTTCCCTGACACAAATCCTTCCTTATCAAAGCTGGTTTTAGAGTTCTTGGTGCTCTCTTGGGCTCCATGGTAATTCAGGTTTCTCTAAGTTGGCTCTCAGCTGATGAACAGTTAGACTGGTTCCAGTCATCCTGGAAAATTGTTGGTTTAAATTGTTGGGGTAGTTCACCCTCAGATTATTTTCACTGTTGTCTCTACATAATCTAAGCATGGGATGCTGCCAGGCAGGTGTTGATCCTCTCTCCCACCCTTGGCTAGCCTGCCCTCAGTAAAGCTTGCATCAGTGCTGATGGTACTCAGGCTTTAGAATAGGCTGTGGCAGGGAAATGTTGGAATCTCCATCCCTGGAAGTGTTTAGAAGTGTTTAAACCATACTTGGGGGTAAGATTTACTGATAAATGATGATGCTGAATTAACTCTTAGATTCAGTGATCTCAGAGATATTTTTCCAACCTTAATGATTCTGTGATGTCCATGAAAGCATGTTGCTTTTCTGGAGCAAGTGTGGTAGGAATGAGTGTTGATAGTGTCAGTTTTTTGATGTGGCCCATCCCTCATTAATGCTAATGCTGCCAAGAGAGGCTGAGAATTGGTAACTGGAGCTGGGGAGAGGGGTGGGAGTGTGCTGGGTACCCGTTTCAGTAGCTCTTTGCACCAAACCTGGTTTCACAGTTACCTTAAATGTGCTACCACGGCTGTCAGACTCTGTCCCTGACCTGTGGAGTGTGTTTTTCCAGAGTAAACAGCAGTTTGGAGCAGAAGCTGCAGCTTCTGAAGTACAGCAAGGAACCAATCTGCAGATAGGAGGAATGGAGGTCCCTTGGGATGTCCAAAAGAATCATCACAAGTGTGCATTCCGAGTGCAGCAAGTGTAGCACAGGCCTACTTGCTTTAGCACCACTGCGGCAGTGTCAGTAGTGCAGCCCTGAGGTGAGGCTTGGCTGGCCACTGGAGGGAATGTTCAGTTTGTGACCTGGGAGAGCCCCAGCACAGAGGAATTCAAATCCAGCACACAGAGCAAATGAGCTTGATGGTATTCTTATTTGTATCTGAAGCTGGATAGGTCCTTGAAAGCACTATCAGTGCTTGCATGTGTATGCAGTTGGATCCTTGAAGAAAGTATGTGAAAGAATTATTGCTGCAAATATTACCTTGGAATGCTCGTTAGCAGTAGGTTTATTATGCAGGGGCCTTGGTTCTCAATTCATGTTTAGGTTTGTAGTATCTTAGGAAAAATGAGCCCTATTTCATATCTGCAGTGGCTCTTTGACCAGAGTCATCCTTAGGCATGTCTTAATCATGGAACACAGTTTTTTCACTGAAAGTTTGATGGGTTAAATGATATTTAGGCCGGTATAAGCAGTTTTGTGTACTCAAAGGCAAAAATACATTTAAGAAAAGTATTGCTAAGTGCAAGCTGACATCAAAGCTTAGAAGTTCTGCCAGCTAAGGAAGAAGTTCTAAGTGGTGATGATGGATGTTAGATGTTATGGGTTCCCTTTGGCCTTGAGTTATATGCTAAACTTTCTCTTTTGGGCTTACAAAATATTGGTTGTCCATGCACAAAATCTGAAGCCAGAATAAAATCTCTTAGCTGACATTTTTAGTGGTTAGGAACAGCAATCTTTTTTTCTAGGTTACTATTACTTGAGTGGATTTTTTAAGCATGTTGTATTTTGCTAGGGGAAATTATTAGCTATATTTCATCTTCTATGCATTAAAGTAACAATCCCACTGTATGTTTTGCACTTACACATATTTATTAAAAAACAAAGTAGTGTAAGTTCCAATAAAGCAAGCATAATTTCCTTACATGTTTTTATTTTTTTTTACCTCTAGTATTGGTGGGTTTTGCTTTTTTGGTCTCAGGAGACTAAAATGTTTTCTAAGGGGAAAACAAGTTCTTGTGTGCTATCAGCTACTCGGGTCTAATATTTGTTGGTGGGGGGTTGGCTTCAGTGGGCTCTCGTGTTCTGAAAAGGAACCTCTCTGTAGGCTTAAGTTTGCTATATGGGCTTTCACACCTTTAGCAGAAAAATTCGAGGCACTGCATGTTGAAAATACATAAAAATGTTGAATTCAAAACTTGCCATCTAATGAAATGCTTGTGGTTGTGTTATAAAAATGGGCAGCTAATAAATAGCTAATCTGTGGCTATTTCCTCTGCCACAGAAATAATGGCTTTGTGTGAAGGGTCATTTAAAAAGTGGCAAATTAGATACAAAGATTCTTCTGTGTAACTTTTGTGTCATTTCGAAGTGCAAGCTGATCTCAGTGTGTATCAGCTGATCAATTTATATTTTTGGGTGGTCCTACATTTGCTTTCTGTGAAGTATAGTTTTAAACTTTAATTCTGTACTTCCTAATTGTTAAATCAACTTGAGCTGTGTTTTGTTAAATGAATGCTTTTAAAGAGACTTCAGCCTTTGTGCCCCTCCCATGTGCTGTAAGGTCTGGTATTGAAAGATAAAGCAATTTGAAATTCATAAGGTCTCCACAAGGGCAAATGTATCTTGCAATTGAAATTGCAGGAACAAGTGTAACTGTATGAGTTCAGTAAGAACAGAAAATATTTTAAAGTCCCTCTGGGAAATATAACAGAAAGTAAACAGTTCTCAATATTTTTAATACTTCTCATTTCTTTAATTGATTAAAAGTCATGTTTTTTCTTGGAAGTAAAAAGAGATGTAGTATTTTTCTAGTTTCTGCTTGAAATTAGTATAAGAGCTGACTCCATATCTTTCAACCCACATCTTTGAGTTGAGATGAGAAACAAACCTAACTCTAACATAATTTTTTTTTTTTTTTCTGATCGTTCTCCTGTTACATAGATATCTTTTTGCCTTTACAGGAAATAAATTTGAATATCAGTAGTAGAGTCAGGTGGAAGCAATGCATTCCTTTTAAAATATCATTCTGTTAGGAGAGGGGGGAAGCCTCTAATAATTTTTTTTTTCTTATTCAGGAATAAAAAACTACTCCAACTGGCCTACCATCCCACAAGTGTACCTCAATGGTGAATTTGTTGGTGGCTGTGATATACTCCTCCAGATGCATCAGAATGGAGATCTTGTAGAAGAGCTGAAGAAACTTGGAATCCGTTCAGCGCTTCTGGATGCAGAAAAAGACCAAGAGAAAAAGTAAAATGAGCAAAAAAAATAAAATGCTGTGACAGAAATAAAGCAAATCTTCAATAAGAACTTGTTACCCATAAAGCCTTACATACTTTAGGTCGAGGAAGGCATCTGTTTGAAATGACACTAAGTGAATGTCTCTTAGCTCATGGTAAATGTCATGATCTTGGTATTTTGATTTATGGGTATCATGAAAATTCAAGTATAACCACTGCACTGTAAAGCAAACGTTTGTGAAAATTTGTGTTTTAAAAAAGTTCACTTCTAAAAGCGCTCTTCTTCATTGAGGTGGGAGTACACCAAAAGAACTAATAATATTTTTATGGATTTTACGTGTGTGATTCTCTATTCTTTGATACATGAACCTATACAAACAGCATTTGCATTCCCTTGCTTCTCTTGAAAAAGCATTAAGTAATAGTGCTTCTGTTTTTCTGTTTGACTCCTGGTGATAAGACTTCCTGAGAGCCTGTAAAACCTGTGTAATCACATACAACACAAGAGAGAAACAGTTTTCCAACAATATAGGAGAAAAAAGATTGTATGAGAGTGCATGAAATATACTTTTATTCCAAAGGATAAAAATAAACAGAACTTGTACAAATACATGTATAGTGGTCATTATTACTTTGTAACTTTCTGATGGCTTTTAAAACTGCTAAGAATTGTGCCTAAATATTTTATAAAACTTTTTCTACCTCTTGCAAACCAACTTTTCCCCCTGCTTATATACTTTGTGTATGGCAGTTCTATGTCAGTGCTAAAATGTGGGAATTGTTTAAGGCTTCAGTGTTCTAGTTTGAAATAGTACAGGAGAATACTTCAGTTATTACTGTAATCTTGTATTATTTGCTTGTTATCTTTTTATATTTGTTGTGTTTCCAAGTGTTTTCTCCTGACTGATGTGCTCAGGAGAATATAGTCTTCAAACGTGGGATTCACAGATTAAATGTTCATGTGGGTAAGATGAGTGCAGCAGAGAGGTTACTGAATAGATAAATATTTCTTTGTGAAGTCTCTGAAATGTTCAGTACCTACCTAACCACATTTCTCTAAATGAAAACAAATTATATTAACCAGTGTAGCTTCAGCTCTATGGCAATACTGCTAAGGTTAAAAACTAACCAAGCTATTTTTAAATGCAATTTAATTAATATAAACCAGTCTGCATGTGAATTCGACAAGTGGTTGGAAATAAACTGTGTTTTATGTTGATTGTCTGCAGTAGTTGCTCTTTATTTTAAATGTGTAATGAAACTAATACTGCTTTTGATTTGAAGCCTAAGATGTTTTCCACTGCATAGGATGGAAAATGTGTTCTGGAGAAAGAAGAAATTATAAATGATCAGTGAAGGACTGGAACCTTTAGACAGGATAGATTTGATGCAAGTTCTGGTTCTAAATCTGCCCAAGAGAGAGCAAGCACTGGAGAACCTCTGCTAGAACATTGTGCACAGGATTTGCCAAACTGATATCAGTGAGCTTTCTGTCCAGCTGTAAAGCAGTCAGGGTCAGCAGGATTAGGTACAGTCAGTGTGTGTTGTGTGTATTCTTGTGGTCACCTCTGCAGGTCTGGGGAGGAGGAAGTTCCACTGGGGCAGTCACTTATGCCTCTAAGCCATGGAGTTATGAGTGCAAGATTTTTTCTGCTCATGTACCACATCACATCATGCAAAGCTTAAGGTATCGATGGAGGGTTGTTCTGAGCATTTGAGTTCAGATTAAAAGGATTTTCTTATGGCTAACTGCAAGTAGTTTTTGCCATTCTGAATGTAAAACAACTTTTAGAAAAAAGTAAATTTCAAGTCTTTGGTTATTTGCGTTGACCTATTGAAATGAATTGTACCCAGTAAACAAAAAGGTAATGAAGAAAATGTAATTATTTTCTGCTTCAATAGTTAATGCTTAGTCTGACTACTAAATAAAGCTATTAAAAAAAGAATCCCCCAAATCTGCTGTTTCATAGCTCTCTAGTTTTCTGCACAAACTGAATATTTTTCAGAAATACCTGCCAGCAATTTAACATAAAGGGAACTTCAGCATTGTCAGGTAGTCTTTATCTGTCCAGCAAAATTTTTCTCTCTGCTGAGTTCCTGCTTTAAGAACCATGGAAGTTCTTCTGCTTTATCTACTTTCTTCCCCTCTTTAGATTTTAATTACTTGATTATACATACAGTGTTTTATATAAATCTCTACCTGACTGGAATAGGTAATTGAGCAAGTAAAAGCAACAATGATTCCATGAAGTGTGTGTGACAAAGCCATAGTGGGATTGAAACTGAGACTTCTGCCTGCATTCCCATGCAAGCTGTACGTTTCCAGCCAATGTGTGCATGAGCAGTCGTTCCACATTTATAAAAATGATCATGTTAAACCAATTGCAGTAAAAAACGACCATCAAATTGTAAACTTCAGATGCTCAAGAAACTCTTTCTAGGGGAGCATTTTAGAAGATGGGCAGTATTGTGCACTCTGCCGATCATCCTCTGCTGTCCCTCAACCTAGAGGCAAAAGGGAGCATGTGCATCCAATCCCAAAGGAATGTCACAGATAAACTGATTTTTTTTTTTTTAGGAGATGCCTCTCCTGAGGAGAGATTTGCTCCTGCTGTTTTCATGCTCTTAGGCAGTCAGAGAAGGCAACTGATAATTCTGGAGTATGGGGTGACAGCCTGAGTGTGCTGAGCTCATACTGGAAAGATCCATGAGGAACCCTTGGTCAGGAGGATGTGACAGGTTCTGCAGAGGAAAGGGTATCATTTTTTTCTTCCCAGGAGGAGCAGCTTGTCACAGGAGGTGAAGGAGGGGATGGGGGAAGCTGCTACAGCTGCTTGTTCCTGCTGGGTTCCTCTGCTGTGAAGAGGTAATAGCGCTCGAGAGCTTGCCTTGGGAAGGCAAACTGAAATTGCTGAGGACAGCCAAGAGCAAAAAGAGATCTGCCCTTGCCATCTTTGGTGAGGAGAGAGGCAGAACTGCCTGGGCCTGCTGTGGTGAGGATGTGTGATAGCAGGGCTGTGCAGGAGCATTGCCACCTGCAGGGCTTCTGTGGATCAAGGTTGGGTGTGTGGAGCTGCCAGGCCCATTCCTGCTCTTTGTGTTCTTGTGTGTTGTGCCAGGCAGGAATTCTGGCTGGCTGCTCCTTTGATGAGGTGCTGCTGGATCCATCTTGCTTGGATTGCCCTGCTGAGAGCTTACAGTGAGATACTTGTGAGTGCATGTAAACTTATGTGGGACTGTTATTCTATTATAGCATTTGCCAAACTGGAAACCATTACTGTAATTATTTACATTTTATTCTGAGGATGCCCTTGATGTTGCTGCTGTGCTAAAAGGCTGAACTGAGTGGACCAACCTGTCCACCAGATCATAAATTAAGATAATCTTTTGTATTTGCTAGCACTCCACACCTCTTCAATACGAAACCAGGTGCTTTGGTTTGAGCAAATGAGATTGTTCATATTCCGAAGCTGATCTACTATCTTAAATCTTCAACAAAGCGGGGTATAAAGTTTCTTTGCTCTTCTTGAACTGGTCCTGGTGAGGGGCAGAAGGAATCAGGTTGCTATTGTGCTGCTAATTTTGTATTGGGAGCATTAAAATCAATTAACACAGATGTTGTTTTCCTGAGAAAACAGCTGTTAACAGCTCAGGGCATATTAATGGGTTATATAGCATGTATGTTTCTCAGCCCTAATAACGTGCCTTAATTTTGCTAACAAATGTTTGGACATGGTCAATATTATTCTTTGCTTGTCTGCTCTGAAAAAATATACCATCTAAATGCCCTGAAATACTTAAGTGCCTTTATTTTAGGTCTGACAAACATGTAGGCTCATGTTGTCACTGAGTTCTCTATTTCTCTTTAAAAGGTAGGCTACAAATCTTTGGCAAGACTTTTCTGGGAGTGTGTCAATGCTAACAAAGTGCAAACAGCCAAACTTAAGAATATGAAATCAAAGAATTGTACCAAGAAAAATCTCTTCTGAGCTGTCACCAAGAATCCCAGTTAGACCCTGGCAGTGCCTGCAACTAGGAAGGGCAATATTAAAAAGCAGAGCTGGCAGCCTGATCAATAAATCCTTGTCTAATCTGATTTGTACGTCCCTTCTGCAGAAACCAGATCTTCTTACACAGGGTTGTTCAATATCCATATTACAGGACTGTGGAAGAAAAAAACTTCATTGTAAGGTACATGTCACCTGTAAGTTAAGGAATCTGTGAGCAAAGGTGGGAAGACAATAAGGAAAGGTAGAGAGAGTGGACAGGGTTTGAGTTGTTAGTAGTGCTGAGTGGTAGGTCAAGGTTTCCTTTTGGCTGAAGAAGTTGAGATGAACACACTGGACTGTAAAGGGCTGTGGTTCATTGCCTGGTTTTGGCTTTTTCTTTGGGATGCTGCTTATTTCATTTAATAGCTCTGTCAAAGCACTGCTTTCTCTGATGTGACCTGATCATGGCTCTAGAAAGCCCTCACTGATTTAACTACTTGAGGCCTTTCCTGCAATCTCCCAGGGAAAGCAGGTTTTAATTATACAGTAAATAGGACTAAAATGGCTAAGTGGATTCAGGTTTTATTTTCAACTTTTTTTTTTTTTTTATCATCCAGCTTGTTATGCCTTGTTTTTCTGGAAGTAAGGGAGTTGGCCAGGAGCAAAGAGTTTTAGTTAGAAAAACCGTGGTACTCCATAAAATCCATGGTAGTCATAGGGTGTAACTGAGATGAATGCACAGTGCTGTATGTAATCAACAAGCATTTGTCCAATTTTGAGGATCACATCTTAATTAGACCATAGAAATGTTGGCAGAACAACAGGCTGCTGGCTTCCACTCCCAAGAAGAAATAAAAGCCTTTAAGGGTGACTTTTATTCTCAATGACATTAATAGTTTAAGACCTCTAGAATCAAAGTAAATAAACAAAGAAAACACCCTTAAAAATGGATGGAGTCATGAGAAATGTTTTATTTTTAGCTGTAGAAATACATGTTGTAATCTCCAAAGGACCTTGTTTACCTTAAATACATGCAGGTGGTTTATAATTCCTTAAGAAGAATCCAAAGGCCAAGTTTAATATGAATTTTGAAACAATTTTGCCCACTAAACGATGTTAATTTGACAAACATCAGGGAAAACTATTTTTTTTTTCTTTTCATTGTTGCAGTAGTTTTGCATAAAAAGCCATGAGACTGCTCCTGCACAGGTGCAGATGTGTTTCTGTATTTGTAGTTACATGTTGTCCCTCCTAACTCAAAGCTTGCACGAGGAGACCTACTTAGCATCTTTTAAAGATGAGCTTCTGTAAAATTTTGCCAGGCATTTAACAGTAAATTAAGTTAAATGGGGCTTTGGATAAGTATTGAATTTGGGAAAAAAAAAATTATTGACTTAAACTTTTTTGGCTTATTATATAAGCACAGCCTTCAAAGCGTGAAGGATTTTATGTACAATTTAGCCTCAAAACAGTGAAACAAATCTTCACTTTGCAGACTAATGAAAACTCAAATACAGAAGTGATTTGTTACTTGTATGGTAATAGCTATAGAGAGGATAAAGTTTTGGAGCCTTTAGTCTTAAACCTATGATCTAGTGAGTGAAAACCACATGCTTTTACAGGGTGTAACAAGAATTTTAGAGCTTTCAAATATACACTACGAGTGTCTCTGAAACACTATTTGTGAGACAGGATTTCCCCATTGAATGGTAATACTATGAAATCTACCATTTCTGCTCTTCCATCATTTCACTTGCTTAAACTCTAAACAACTCTTCAAGTAGATATTTTTTTCTTGAAGAAAATATAGGTATCCTCTGAGAAGCATCACTTTTTGATTACTTCAAAGAGGATGTGCTCCATGAAGACTGGCTCCATATTTAAACCTTCAAAGCCCAGGAAGACAGTAGATTTAGGGCTGGTATGCAAGAATGTTTGTTACTGCTGATTTAAAAAATATGTACAGATTCTAGAATTCTTCAGTATTTAATTTATTTACTCATCCATCTGTGACACTTCATGAGAGACAATAAATAGGATGTGAAAGGAAACAACTGCAAAAATATTGATAGCACCTGAAAAGAAAGCGAACGCACTAAGCCCTGGCTGCTGGCCGAGGAAAGCTGTGGAGGGTCTGCCCAGGGAGATGCTGTGGGGCGAGCTGCCGGCAGCCGGGCGAGCGGCCGAGGCCACCCAGGAGATGGTGCTGTTGGACCGGGGAAGCGGCACAGCCCTGACCCAGAAGCATCTTTCAATGCGGTCCTCCCTGTTTTCCATCTGTGTTGCATGTTACTCTTTGGGGTCCTCGTTTTCTTTTGGGAGGAGAGGGTGTCGGTGTTAACCGGGCGCGTACCGCGGTCCGGTGTGCGATGCCATTCCCGGCCAGCCGGCCCTGCGCCCTCGCTGGAGATGACGGCAGTGCCTGAAGGCGATGCTTTTCGCCGGGACTGCGTGGCTGGCGAGCTGGTAACGCCGAGGCGGGCAGCAGCTTCCCAGCTCACTGCCCTCACCGGAGCCACCGCCTGAGCAGCGCCGTGCCCCAGCCGGGCGCCCGCAGCCTCGCTGCCTCGGTGGGGACCAGCTCGCCCTCTCCGGGGGCTCCTCGGGGACCTGCCGCCCGCTTCCCTGCCAGCTTCCCTGCCAGCTTCCCTGCCAGCTTCCCTGCCAGCTTCCCTGCCAGCTTCCCTGCCAGCTTCCCTGCCAGCTTCCCTGCCAGCTTCCCTGCCAGCTTCCCTGCCAGCTTCCCTGCGCCATCCTCGGGGCCCGTCCCGCCCACACGTGCTGGCCCAGGTAAGCGCCAGGGCGGCTCGGCGAGGGCGCGCCCGGGGCAGCGCGGGGCGAGCGCGGAGCGGGGCGAGCGCGGAGCGGGGCGAGCGCGGAGCGGGGCGAGCGCGGAGCGGGGCGAGCGCGGAGCGGGGCGAGCGCGGAGCGGGGCGAGGCGAGCGGCTCCCGGGCACCCTGGCCCGTGTGTCGGCTCACGGGGCTCCCGCCGGCACCTGGGCACCTGTGGGCCCTGTGAGTGCGAAGGTCTGGGGGCGGTTCAGGGTGGGAAGGTTCGAGGCGGCAAAGGGGGATTTGGTTTCTTTCGGTCCAGAGAGTCTCAGCAGAGCAAGGGATCAGAGGGTTGCGGTGACGTTTTCTGACGATTTGGTGTTCTATTAGCATCCTCTCATCTCATTTGGTTCAGAGGCTTCAAATCTGGCCAGGAAAGATCAGTAGGAGCTGGAACAGGTTAGTGGATGCCCTGGAGTCACTGTAGCAACGTGAAGTCACCAGACTAGATACTTGAAGGATATTTAATGGAAGGGAACATCAAAGGCCTTTCTCCAGTTGCAGGAGGGCTTCTGTGTCAGAGTATGTCTGCATGTGTAATCAGGCAGTGACCAGGATTTTATATATAATAAAAATCTGTGCTTATAAATCTATTATTTATATCATATGTGATATAAATTGCCCAATTCTTCAGCCTGAAGTATTTTCTATTTGAATGGGTATAACCAAAACAAGATCTTTCTACATGCAGGCAGAGAGGCCAAAGGCAAACCTCCTGCAGGTACCTGGGTGGGTTACAAGGCCTCCCTAATTGCAGCCACCATTGTGCTGTGAATGAGCCATTTTGAGTTTGTTGCACCCATTTCTCCGTGGCTGAAGTGAGCATGGCCTGTGGTGGAGGTGGAGTGGCTGGAGAGGAAAGAGCCATCCGAGAGAGGATGGCCTAACCTCCTTTGGAGCAGAACCACTGGGGAGGCCAGTGGTGTAGGGATTTGAGGATTATGTCTGTTATGCTGCATTTCTAGTCCTCTCTTTTCAAATCATTAACAGCTATTCAATGGCCAGTGGTAGGATTCTATTTTTTTTTCTTAACAATAAATTTATATAAAGCTCAGCTGACATTTTGTGGGGGCTTTTGCTACATGAGTAATGATTTGGCATGAGCTGAGTAGGGAAGCAGTTGAGAAATTCTGCTGTCTAGCCGTGTTTAGGTGTGTCAGCAGAAGGAAACCAGAACAAAATACTAAAGAACAACAATTCAGGAAAGAGTATGACAAGCCCAAAGCAAGCCTGTTCAAATTCCTTTGCTTTTAGTGTGAACTTGAGGAATAGTTCATCTGACTCTGCCAAACAAGTGTCAAGTTTTCAGGCAGGAGCCTTGTTCCTTGGCCTGAGGAGTGAGAGCTCTGAGCAGGAGATGGCTCAGGGCTCAGGGCACAACTTTAACATCATCCCACACGTCTCTGTCTCAGAAAGATAAGCTTTTCCTACATATTGAAGAGGAGTCTCAACAGGCACCAGACAGTAAGTCACACACTGTTTAGGGACCATTTTGCGCTGAGCTCATGGATAGATTAAAGCGCTTAGCATTAGGATACAGACCCAAACCAGGGAGACCTCTCTGCTCTGGGACCCAAAAACACCAAGCTACATTGTCAGGCTTCCTTTCACCCCAGAAGCTTTGCAGTTCTTTCTGAGCCAGGAATCCTGTCCCAAAAACTGGAAGGTTGTGCCCTCTTCCCTCCTACCTCCCTACCAGGTGGCCAAGTGCTTCATTTGAGATGGGCAATGACAGCTTGACCTCCCTCCCATGCAGCCTTTCCATGTCTGGAAGAAAGTTCTCTAATCACTGCACTACTGCAGACAAGCAGTTTCCAATACCATGTTGCTGCTGGTATGGATTGCACACACCAGGTTTGCCAGATACTGTCCAATTATTGCCTTTGGAAAGTATTAAAAAAGAGGTAGGTGCCTTTTTTCCTGACTTGGGCCAGAGCCATAAGTCAGTATGAGATTTCTGATAAAAATGCCACCTTTTTTTGGTGCCTACATCCTGATATCCTGATTTTTGGTTCTTAATCAATATGCAGGAAGGAATTCAAGACAAGATTACATCTGTAGCTGCTGCTAGCAGACATATTAATGTAATACAGTCCTGTAGCTTAGTGGGAAATAAAGTACAAAAAAGTGACTGAAATTTCAGAGCATCTGGGTTTTGGTTGCATTGAGAGGATTTGTCACTAAAGCTCCTGAGGGAAGAGGAAGATGCCATGAATTCCACTTAAGAACAATAATAGAGTCTGGAGGGCATGCATGTTGCCAACAACAGTGATACTGGACAAACAAAGAGGAAATCAGTACAACTGAGTGTCAGGGAACCCTTCCAAATCTGAAAATCAGCCCTTAGTTTTCCAATATATTGGTTTATTAATTAGTGTAAAGACTAGATGAAAAAGAAATAAAAAGGAAGTATGCTGGACTGCAAAATACTAAGGTTATAAAATAAAAATGCTTCAGGTTTGTCAGTCAGACGAGTTGAAATAATTAACTGGTAGTTCAGAAACTGGATCACCAAAGATTAAAGACGTAAATTAAAAAAGATAAAGACATTGCTGAGAATCTAAATGATTTGTTTGCAGTGCTCTTCAGCACAGAGAATATCAGAGTGATACCTACTGGGACTTGCTCCTTTGTGGTAATCAAGATGTGTCAGAAGGAAGAGCTGGAACAAATCGATAATTTAAAAAGCAGAAAATCATCAGCTCCAGATGGTACATTGAAAAGTTTTGAAGGAGCTTAGTATGAAATAGCTGATCTGCAGCAAAAATATGCCTTCCTTAATTAAAAACAGCTATTTTGCTGGAAAAGTGGAAGGTAACAGTTGTATCCAGAGCTGAAAACAGGATTGAGATAATTTGAGGAAGCACACACTCTCTATACCCAGATATACACTTCTGTTTTATAAGCTGGCTGGAGACAGAATATCAAGAAGGAAAAAAAAATAAAAACAATAGTATCTGAAGAGAAAAGTTTCTGCAGGAAAGAGTCATGCCTCATGATTAATCTGTTTTAACTCCAACTGGGACATGCTCATAATGGGCACGAAAAGAGAGGGGAGCATGATGCAAATCTCTTGTCTGTGATGAGGCTGTGCTGGGCTGCATGTCCAAAGGAGCCCTGACCACCCCTGACATCTCCATGCTGCATCAGGCCTGGGACTTCTTCCTGCTCTGTAATGGTGTTATCCCACACAAGCAGTGCCAGGCCCTGCTTTCAGCTGTCCTGGGAGGTGAGGAACCCATGAGGGGATCAGTGACCCATTTCCAGCCTCTGAGAAGGCAGAGCAGAGGTGGTTTCTGTGTGTCTGCCAGGCTCACGAGTCTGAAAAGTGAACACTGTTGAGAAAGCTTACACACTGCGTTTAAATTTTAAGTCTTACAGAGATGGAGAGATTGCTGTGGGGAACTGCAGGAGGCCAGAAACTAGGAGCTGAGGAGGATCAGTGGCAGCTGTGGTGGGAAGCTCTTCCCGTGGGTAGCACCAAGGTAGCATCTTTGTGGTGAAGGTATTATCTTTGTGGTGAAGGTATTCATGGGGAAATTAAAATATGAACAAAAAATTTAAGACCCTCCAAATTTTTAGGTAAAGGTAGGGGCTGGCAGGCAGAATGCTTTTTACCACTGTCACTCACTAGAAGCAGGTCTAGTACTATTTAAAAAACAAAATTAAAGAAGGAATTTTGTTATAAAAAAATAGAAAATTAATATGACAAAGCATCTAATTTCAGAAGAAGAAATAGAAGGGACTGTATTAATTTTTCCTCCCAGTGCTATGTATGAGTTAATTAGATACAATATCAATGTCAACATTGTTTAACAGCTACCTGGTATTTTATAGTGAATACTCTGGATGTGCTGAGGGGAAAATCCATACCTTTTTCCTTAGAGGGAATCCATACTAATCCATACCTTTACCCTTAAAAATGTAGTTTTACCTATCTTAATTTTATGCAAATTGTGACCATTTGTGGATTCCTTATTGTGTTCCTTGTTCCCACATCCTTCTTCAAAGGTATTTCCCTGCTGCTTTTCTGTCAGTGAAGATTGACAAACAGACCACATCACCGGGAAAAAACTTCAGTAGGATTTTGTGCAATAGCTTAAAAAACCCAGACAATCAACCACCAAATCTTTAACATGTTTCACATTCAGAACCTTTGTTAATACAAGTGTACAGTTTTCATCAACTTCAACCAGATGTTCTTTGCTCTTTTAGGCAGACAACAGGACTACTACCTCTTCCTTTCTCATTTGTTTTTGCCTGCCAGTCCTTCTCTGTTTCTTCTGATCTCTTCTGTGTATTCTTCCCTCAGTCCTAGGGTCTTCCCTTCCTTGCCTCTCTCAGATGTGTGATGCAGCTGTTGCTCATCTTCTTCTATACCTGCTCCTGCCTCCTCACAGCCTTGTCAGCTCACAGCTGTGCCAACCCTGGTGGCCAGCCAGAGTCAATTATGCCAGCAGAGCTAATTAGAAGGCACAAGATGCTGTGCCTCATTCTTGAGATTTGTACAGCTCACCATTGCAGTGTGCTCTGCTGATTAGGAAATGCAGATTTATAGTAACAAAAATTATTACAAAAAAAAAAATTAAAATACTTCTGGAATAACCCTACAGTTTTTCTCTTTGCTCTGTACTGTGCAATTATTTTTGTATTAATAACCTCAAATATACAGCACTTCTAGGATTTCTCTGGGTATTCAGTGGGGAACAGCATCAGCCAGGAAATGCCTGGAGAAGTGCTGTATTTATGGATGATAAACTAGGCTGTAGATTTTAGAAAGACTGTGTTTTGCCTTTTCTTTTAAATTTTGTTATGCAGTCACATAAGGGAGGAAAGGATGGCGCAGAGGTGCCCAGGACACTTTTAAATTAGCTAATTTAGATGCAAAGTCAGTTTTGCCACGGCAGCATGGAGCAGAGCAGCATGGCTGATTCACTCAGCTCCCCAACAGTCCCCAGGGTCCCACTGCTCAGCTTTTTCAATGCTCTTTTCTGCAAGAAAAGTCTCCCCTCTCTGATGCCATGGGATGCTATGGCTCATGTCATCACACAGTAATTCAGCTGCTTGATGTGACAGTTTGCTGATATACAGGCTTGTGGGCTTTTCCAGATGCAAGATCCACAGTAGAGTTGAATGGCTAACGCTTCAGGGTCAGTAGGTTTGGGTCCTTTTTTCCACTTATGAAAACACCCATAACTGTCAAAGCTCAAGAGAAGTAAGACCCTACAAAAAACCTGATGAACTTGCACATCAATGCCATCAGCAAATACTTCTTTGAGCTGGTCTGAGACTTAGACCAACATGCAGTGATCTTGTTATTTCTATATCAGCAGAATAGCAGACAGCTCTGACATTTCTTCCCTTATCCAAAACTACTTTGGGCTAGATAAAACAATAAGATCTCAGTGATGGTTGCCCAAAGCAGTTCTCAAAACCACTTTATTCATCATTAAGACAAAGAAAATTGTCCTCAGTCTCAAGACTGTGGAGTAGGAAATAGAGATTATAGATACAGTCTTGGGGAAAAGCTTTGTGTTAATTTTTGTTAACGTCTTGTGAACTCCTCTAAGATGTCTAAGCTGTAACTATTCATCTGGGTTCCACCTAGCAGAAAAATACATACATGTTTTCTAATCATCCTGCTAGCATAAGGCAAATTGTAACTAAACAATTTGTGGTTACTTTTTTTCTTCTTATCTCCTTCTCCTAAAGGGTCTTTGGTGGACAAGTTGTTTTTCATTTTTTACCTCACAAAAGATCTGTAATAGGAGAGTGAGACATCAAATCTCATGTTGAGAAGAATTTACTATATAATTTTCTGTTTGGAGAAGCCAAAGTTAAAAGAAAATGAAATCAAACTTTTCTCAGGAGAGAGTCATCATTTTTTCTGGTCAGCTGTTGTGAGTTTGTTTTCCTGAACTGCTGAGTTCAGCTGGAACTTTAGGTGGCTGGTCTCTTTGAAAATCAGGCCCAGGGTTTCCAAATCCAGGCAAAGGGCCATGATGGTTTATACAGTAACTCTGGCACAGAGGATGAAATAGAGCCTCTCTCTTTCAGAGGGACCTTCTTACTTCAAGGACTTCAGGGACTGTGAGTGCTGAACCCTTGCTCTTTAAAGTCCTTTCTGCTTTGAGGTATTTCCCCAGGGAGTGCAGTCAGCAAGTTCAGCACAAAATGATGCAGTCCCAAATTGGACACTGCATCTGAGCCCCCTCTAGATTATTATCTGACACGGTTATTTTTTCTTGTGGAGATCATAAAGAGTGCACTACAAAGCCCTACAGTATCTTTTCTAAAGAGTACTGGGAGCTGGTATCCTGGGAATGTGGCAGGAACCTCTCATAAATAAACCTCAAGGTTTATTAGGTAACCAAATCCATGCTTTACTGTAGTGTAGTGGGACTAATACTTCATTCTGTTCACTTCCCTGCTGGAATTTCAAATGCTAAATCTAATCTAGCTGCTGTAATTTTAACTCCTGGTTTTTATATATCTGCTTCTAGTTGACCATGCTATGTTGCCATCTTCCTTTTTTGGTTTGGTTGTGTCCATTTAGATCTTCTGAAAACAAGTTTATTCTGGCATGCAGAACTTTCCCAGCAAGTCCCAGAGATTGATTTCTGGAGACTTACTTGACTTTGATATCACATCCTGGAGGATGGTGGTGTTGAGCTATAATTGGTTTCTCAGAGCTGATTTCTCCTCTTATTAGTTCACAGAGCAGATGAGAGATTCACTCACTTAACTCTAGATTGGTTCACAAGATTGAAGAGCCTGCCTTGCACTCATATTTTAAACATCTCCTACCATTTCCAAATAAACAGCTAGTTGAATGATACTAAGTTTGAACCCAAAATACTTATTTTCTTTACCACATTGAAGCACAGCTCAGAGCATCCAGATCTGATATAGCTTTAAAAAAAAAACAACAAACCTGTTCCAAACATGCTGCTTTTGTTGATATGCCCCACTGGAGCTCAACAAATGTGTATTACCTTTATT
The DNA here is from genome assembly GCA_013397245.1 of Thryothorus ludovicianus. Lineage (NCBI taxonomy): Eukaryota > Metazoa > Chordata > Aves > Passeriformes > Certhiidae > Thryothorus > Thryothorus ludovicianus. The sequence goes on from VZTB01012398.1 coordinate 543,508, forward strand.
ACCATGATAACACAAGTCCATATGCTTTCTGATTAAATTCAAAGAGGCATTTACATTTCTCTTCTGCTTGTTATTAGGGCAGGGCAGACAGGAGGAGACCCTGACCTTTTACATCATTTTATACAGGGGCTGGGGTCATGATACCAGAGCAGGAATCGTGAGACTCTTTAGGGTTTGTAATGACTCAGCTGGAGATGCTTCCTCCAGGGCTCAGGTTCTGTTCCCCTTACATCAATGACTTTACCTAAATTTTTTAATCAATGAGCTAACACTAACCCACAGAGCAGGGTTTGACCTCGAGCCTGTTTCTGCAGTGCCAGTGACAAGTGACCAGAGACACTAGGTTTGCTTGTGTTGGCTGTGTGTCCTCCTTGGGAAAATGGGGAGTAAGTGGTGGGTACACATGCTGAAAAGCCCTTTGCTGATGTGCTGCTATGTCCCAGCCAGTGTGTAAAACCTGGGTAGGTTTTAGCCTGAGTTAGACAAACACTGACATTTGCATGGAGCTGTCTATGGCTGTCTGTGCTTGGTTTGTAGTCAATGGTGATCAGTCAGTCCTGCCACAGTGGTCCAGAGAGGTGTCCAAGCATCAGGGGCTCAGTTCAATTCCTTAAACGTACATGTCTGGTGCCATTTGAGATGCCCTGGAGTCAGTGGGACATCACCAGAGAGCTGGAGATGTAGCACAGGACTTTTGCTGTCCTGGAAGCTGCAGGCCACACCAGACACCTCCACACAGTCAGACCTAGTTGTCTGCTTGAGGGTAGGCTGAAATTCTCTCTAGGGCCTGCTCACTGTATCTGCAAACTCTCCCAGTGAGTGCAACCTGCACACAGCACTCACATGTAGACACCTGCATGGAAGCACCTCACCTCCAGCTGCATCCAGTCCCTTATGGCTGAAGATACAGGTCTGGCCTCCAGAGACATTTAAATATGTAGGTCAGCAGCTCCAGAGGGCAAAGCACTCAGCCTATTTTAAATGCCACTAGAGGAGCAAAAGGAGTGCCTTCTGAAAATGCCCTTCATCAAACTGGCTGCAGATGGACACTAGGTGTGTTGCTGCTTAGCTTTCAGGTTAAGAAAATGAAAAGCATCCTGCCTTTAGATGAGACATAATCTTTTTAACTCCACTGACCCAGAAACAGTTTTCTCCAGTTACCCCCAGGAAAGGCCATACGGGAGACACAGTAATGATATTCTGAACCTCAGGAGCATCCTGAATATTTCTGAACTTTGCAAAATGATGTTGGCTTAAAGATAGTTGAGTTGGAACTGAGCTACCCACAAGCTAAAAATTTACTGTTTTTTCCTTTCTCTGGTTAATACTTTGCACCTTTGCAGCCCAAAAGATCTGTGGAACTGAGCATAGTTTCTCACTCTATTTCCCTGGACAGTTTGAGTTCTCACCACCTGAGAGGTGTTTTCTTACCCCTTTTTATTTGCATTCTTTTTGAAAGATGAAAAGACCACAATTTCACTTGGGTTGTTCTGGGAGGCATACAAACCACGATGGCTGCTGTGGGATTGATTGGAGAAGTTTAGTGTGGGAGTAATGACATTTTCAAATTAAGGCTGGCTGACCCAGATGCTCTTTATAGAGGTATCTCATTTAGAAGCTTAAGTGAATTATATGGCCAAAGTTTTAAAAGGAGATGTGAGGAGAAAAACTGGGACAACCAAAAAAGTGCAGCAACAGTGAAAGTTTGAGAAGTGCAGTACAGTCTGTATAAATCCACAATTCATCACCCTGGGGACATTTGAAAGTGGAAGTAATTGTAGAAAAGTAAAAGGTAAGTCTTCAATGGACGTTGACTGAGTTAATTCCAGTGGGATTAATTTTACTTACATCAATGAGAATCCAGCTCTCACCAGTGTGGGTTGATGGCTCTGATGAGAAGGTAACAGTGTTGACTTGATATATCATTAAACAATATTGTTTTGCCTTTATAATTGTCCAAAATGTCATATTTTGCAGCTGTTTTTATTAGATTTAGCTTTTTATCTGTATCTAGGTAGTGTGAATGACTGAAACTTTGAACAGAATCTACTTACTTATTCTTGATTTCAATACATATACACATACATATATACGTACATATATGTATACATATATATATATACACATACATACATCTGACAAGTGAACTCACCTTCACTATTAGTTTGGATCATGACAGGAAAAGAAACTCTCCTATATAGAAGACACTTCTTGTCCTTTGCTTATGTAAGTCAGAGCTATGGCTTCTGGGCTCTCACTGAATGCCTCCTTTTCTCTGTACTTTTCCAGCTCACTTGATACAGTTTTGAATTGCGGGTTGTTGGAGGTTTTTTTAAAGGTTTTATAAAAAAGATATATTAATTACACAAATGCTTGGTGGAGAGCAATGCTCATGTCAAAAGGTTTAAGCTTTGGGTTTAATTTGGATGAATGCCTGAAATTTAGCTCTGAACCAGTGGCAGTCTTTGAATTTATAAATACTAATATCCACCTGAGATTCTGGTCCAAAGCAAGAGCAAGACTTTTATTCTGTTCAGGTTCCTCATCTCTGCTTATCACTGTAGCAAATTAGGCCTTTTCAGGCAAGCAACAAGTGGTATGACTAACAACCTTGTAGTGCTTATTCTTTCTTCCCAGCAGTTTCAGTGAGAATAGCCAAGGTCTGGCCATTCCAGCCAAGGACTTAAAAAAATGTTTGATATTTTTGAGGACTCTTGCAAATTTTTATACAAATTATTTTTGTTCAGGAGTTTGTCCGCTCTTGACTGACCCACATTAACCAAGTGTAAGGAATAGGTTCAGGATCCTTCCTGTTCCCCAAAACCGCAGGGTGAGTGAGAGTCTGTAACGAGTATTTAACCACAGAGCTCTGTGCTGGGAACAGAGTGATCAAATAAGATATATTGGAGTGATAAATCAGCTGAAGGCATGACAATAGGATAGGAATAGCACTTTAGTTGTCACAGAATTGTAGAAGTTAAAATGTTCATGCATTTAACATTTAGGAATTTAGGTTTACTTGCTGTCTTGAATAGGACTTAGAAATGGCATTGAAAAGGTAAGTGAAACCTGGATTTAGGTTTTTTTATATGATAAAATTAGGTAACTCAGGAGGGATTTTTTTCTGACTAATTAGTAGGACTGTGGGTGGAAATGTCTGTGGTATCGTGTGCTGTGCAAGCAAGCACATCTGCTTACTGCACTTGCTCTTCCCTGAAATCATGTGCTGATACTTGTTTGCTGATTCCTGTTCCAACACAGATAAAGCCATGCTGCAATCTCTTGGTAACAGGCTGTCTGGGTGGACTTGGGGATTTTTGCCTTATGGTAAAGTCTGAAACATCTGCAAGGCAGGGCATTTTATGCTAGTTGGAGGATTCTGTTCCAGTGTAAAGAAAGATGAGACAGACAAAATGTCACCTTTGTGACTCCCATGCACACTTGGTCTGAGCACAGGGCTGAAGGTACCCAGCTGTACCTGTTCCTGTCTGCAGGAACTCTGCTTTCACCTGCTAAAGGTGGGCAGAATGGGGAGCTTCTTTTCTTAACCACCCATGATTGAATACTGCTAGTATTTAATACTTGTATTGAATCTCAGATAATTGCTAAAGTGCTGAACTGCTGTCTCAACTTATCCACACACAATTAATAATATTGATCACCCTACACTGACCTTGAGAGTTAATAATTGTTTTTTCCCTTAGTTTCCTTTGATGAATGGTGCTTTCTACATGCCAACTTATAATTTTGTCAAGGTGTCAGATCACAGGGTCTGATCCTGCAGACGCTGAAATGCAAACAGTGCTTTTCGCAGTGTTTTTTTTTTCTGTGGGACCAATAAGAATATTTATGTTTAGGCTGAAAAAGAGAAGTACTTTTTTATTTTTGCAAGATTTTGCCCAGTGAAAGCCTATACAAATATTTGTGTAATAGCCACATTACTTGAAATCTGTGTAGGATACCTGCACAAAGATTTGAGGCTCCAAAAGTCAGGTCTTATTTTCTCCATCAAATAATTAGGTGGTTCTTTTCTTCATCTAATGATTAAGTGTTTCTTTTTTTCCCAAAAAGTTCTTTCCCAAAGTAAATACCGTGGTTAAGACACAGAGAGATAATTGAGGCAATTTATTTGTCTCATCTCATTTGGAGAGACCTTTGGAAGTCTTTTTGCTTCAGGTAATCTGAACAACATCTTTTTCCCCATTACCTTGAACAAACTGAAGAATTTATTTATGGTTACCTTTTACTAATAGGCTCCCCTGCTTACCTAATCCTCATTTTACTAGGATTATCTGATAATGAGCCAACAGTACTGCTCCTGTTTTGTATGACATTTTTTTCTTAGGCTCCTGCTGCACCATGTGCCTTTTTGCTTGCACTTATTCCTCTGCTGAGATCCCTGACAGAGGGATCAGAACCACTGCAGGCCTGGAAACAGAGAATGTAGTAAAAAAGGTTCTGCTAAACTCTCAGAAATATTTTTATTCTCTGTTGCAGAGACAAACAGGTCTGGAATGTGTGAAGTGGCACTCCCAGCCCAGAGCTTGGCATCACTGAGGAAAGTTTTGCAGTGCTGTGTTATCCAAGAGACACATAGGGAGGGAGTCTGGGGGGAGAAATTCGCCTCCACATCGGTTTTCTCACATCAGCACTAACACTCATTGGTGGAACAGTATGTGGGAATGGTGTGTGACAATCTCTGTGCTCCTTCTGCAGAGCAAATGGAGCACATTGTCCCACAACAGCCACCAGCCAGCACTTCAGCACTGGTTTACCTTCCCCACATATTGCTGCCCTCTTCCTCTGGACAACTGGCGTCATATGAAGACACCTTAGCTTTTTAAAAAGCATCTTGACAACCTCTTCAAACACTGCCTCTTCCCTGCATTTGTACTTCCACCCCCTCCCCATTACATCCTCAGCTAAAGCAGATTATTGCAAAATCCATTTAAAAAACACAGCAGTTTTATACTGAAAGATATCTAGAGGGCAGCAAATCCAGAGGGAAATCTCATCCTTCAGTGCAAACGAAACCTCCTATTTTATTTAATTTCTGAAAAATCAAACATAGAGTTACATAAAGCTTTTTTTTCACCCTCTCTCTCTCCACAAAGCAACAAGAATAATAGGAGAGCTCTATAAGGTTGACATATAATCATACCTGGGAGCAAATTTTTAATTTGATTAAAGCTTACAGTACTGGGCAAAGCCTCTAAGTTCAGGTGTGAGCTATGAAGAAACTGCTTGGCCATCCATAATCTCATCTGAAAGCAAATGTATATTTAGAGTATTGCTGTGTGACATGGAATGCTTCTGTGTTGTTGGTGTACAACTGTGCTTGTTGTGAAGGATATATTTAATTTAGTATTAATATTTAATTTAGCATTAAGATTGTGTTATTGATTGCAATTTTGTTTTCTTTCATGTTTGGTTCAAGTTGTGGTTGGCCAAACAGTAGCTGGGTTCCATTTAACTGGTGGCATGGAAATCAAGGCTTTTGTGACATCTTGTTTTATTGGATACGGCCTTCTTCAGCACATTTTGACACCCTTTGAGAAATGTTTCTACAATTATCATTCCTAAATTTCATCACCAACAGTTGATGTATAAAGTAATAGGAATGTTGGAAACTCCTATCTCTTGTCCCTAATGTCTTACGTTTGGCACTTGAGGTTTGGAACTTGGCCACCAAGAAGTTATCAGACTGCTTAAAAAAAAGAGAAAGTTTTAAAATGGCCATGCTAATGGTTTGAGTTTTTACTCAAATTTTGGAACTTTTCACTTTAATTGTGTGTGAAAAAATGGCATCTGCATGTTGAAAGATGCAAATAGAGGCAAGTCAGTGCAGCTTTTTGTGGGCACTGTCAGTAATTACAGAGAAAACCAGACAGGCTCCTTTGAGCACACTTGGGAGTACTATTGTCTAAATGTCAGAAGGGTCATCTCCCATTCCCCACTTTCTGAAGTTGTTAAATGGAGTTAATGAACTGACCACCATTGCTCTGATGTTTACTTTTACATTTTCTGATGAAAAATGTGGTATGAGAGTGGGTAATTCTTATGGTCAAGGGGCAACATATTGAACTAGGATAGGATGTGTACAGGAGAGAGGAGAATTGGGACTGTGTGATGACATTTTTTGCTGGAGACTAAGCCTGAAATGAGAAGGATTTATGCAGTACCTTGTAGCATTTGTGGTAAAGGCCATATAAGAGCACAGGCAATTTCCTGATAATTGCTTTTCTTATGATGTACAACCCCCCTTTCCTGTCTCATCCTCGTGGTGATTTTGCACAGCTAGTATTACATTAGCATTGAAATATCAGGGAATTCTTGCCACTAGAATAGTCAGTCATTACTGAATATGCAAAAGGCATCACCTTCCTTACTGTCTCTGTTATCTCTGAACCACTCTGTGTTTCCTCTGCAGGAAGGGAAGAGTCCCTTTCCTCCTTGATCTTCACTAGAGTGCTCCTTTTGGCTGGGGTAGTTGTTTATAACGTGGCCACTGGGTGGTTTTCTGAAGCAGCTGCAGGTTGTGAGGTGCTGGCTCAGAATGAAGCACTGCCAAAGCCACTTTACCTGCTGCTCTTAAGGGCCATAGAATGGGTAGGGTTGGAAAGGACCTTAAAGGTCATCCAATTCCAACTCCTCTGGCATGGGGGATCCTGTTGGCCTTCAGGGCGGCATTTAATAGCAATATATGATTGATTGTTTGTTTGTTTGTTTGTTATTGTGTGTACTCTGCCCTGTGAGTAGTGGGTGTATCTGAGCCATGAGAGGTTAAACTCTTTGGGACTCCTTTGTTGCTCAGAAAACTCTTGCTGTCCTGGGCTTCTTAGATGAAATATAAATACCATTTGCATCTACTTAAAATCTGAAATGAACTTGAAGTTTCTGTTCAGTCCAGTGGTGAATGTAGCCACTGTAAAATTGCTCCATTAAGTATAAAGCAAAGTTTAATCTGCTGTGTTTTACTTTTGCAAAATGCTTCTAAGCACTGGTGATGTTCCTTTTTATTGTGTTCCTTTGACTTTATAGAAAACTGAAAACTTTTTCCCAATTTAAAAAAAAACCAACAAACAAGCTGATAAAAATACCCATGAAAGGTATTTTTTGAACAAAGGTTCAAAAAAGAGAGAAGAAAGGAGAAGCTTTACCAGGAAGAACTAAGTGGTACAACACTGGAACAACTTGCTGTTTTGCTTTTTTTTTTTCCTAAGGAAAAAGGTGGTGAAAGAGCTTGGTCAAAGAGCTCCACTAAGCAGATTACCTCAACTACTTGTGGAAAAGACTACAAAGGCAATCCAGAAAGGCAATTACTTTTATTTTTTATTTTTTATTTTTTTTATTCAGATAGAATTTTTCAGCTTCTTTCATGGAGTTAATTGCCCCCTTTTTTTTTTCCTCCTTTTTCCTTGTAATGGTCCTTTGCATAGATTTAGTCATCCTTGAGGGCAGCTGCTTCAAGTATACAGCAATTGCTAGATGATTACCTCTTTAATGTTTTCACTGAGTACTTTGCTGGTTAACCTCCTTAACTGGAGAGCTGCTTATTGTTATTTATGTCTTGTCAGCATAGAGGTTCATTAAGCATCGGTAAATGACATGTTTTCATATCTGCTGACACTAGAAATGCAATATGATCAATTGCAAATTGACTTCAGTGCAGCAATAGAGTGCATTTAACACACATCAGTGGATCATTTGTACAAGCAGAGCTCGAATTTTTATGGCTGTTTATGTCTCTCTAATATCCAAGTATAAATTCTCCCAAGCCAAGCGATTCTTAGTAAAACCAAATGCAAAACTCTGTCCAAGCAGTGACCGTGGGTCTCAGCACAGGAAGTTTTTGGATGGCAGGAGGCTGAAAGTGGTGAAAGAGCCCTGACTGCCTCAGCTGTGCCAGGAGGCTCAGATGGGCTGGGGCATCTCCTGTGAGCGTTCCCTCCCTGCCTCAGCTGCACCAGGGGCAGCTCCTCAGCACTTTCCCTCACTTGCTGGCTTGCCACCACCTCAGGAGAGCCACTGGCTCCTGCCCACACCCCAGGGAGGGTCTGGGGATGGCTCTGGGTGTGTGTGGTGCCCAAAAGCTGAGCTGATGACACCTCTGTGTCCAGGTCCTGTGGGGCAGGAGATGTCAATGATGGGGAGTGAAGAGCTTCAGTGTCCCAGGTGTCAGTGCTGTTTTACTGCCCCGTGCTCACCCTCCTGGCCAGGGAGCTGAGCTCAGGCTAAGCTGGGTCCAAAGTGCTGCTTTCTGGTGTTACTGCAGCAGCAGCTCCTGAGGAAGCTGCTCAAGCCCATGGTTAAACTGACAGCCTTGGGGCCAGAAGCCCTGAACTCTGTCCTGCAGCACAGAGTGATAGAGCACCCACTGCAACAGCACTGTCAGGCACTGGGGATCTCCTGTGCTTCCAAGGCCTGGGGTCGTGATCTTCCTTATCAGTGCTTGGATCCCCTCTCTAGTATGAGCTATGACCCCGTGCCAAAGGCAACTAAACAGTGACTTTATCCCTCCAGGTTGTCTCCTGCCCAAAACTGTACATTCACTTTCATTACAGGGCTGCTTGTCCCTCACTGGAGCTCTCCATCTTGTTTCCTTCTGACCAAAATTTCTAGGAACTACTGATATTTCTGTAGTTCTGAGACTGTTCTTGCCTGTACCAGTGTACTTGAATTGGAGTACGTCACCTTCACAGACATCTCTGAATTTCTAGACCTCTACCTTCTGAAATTTTGTCTCAATGGCAGAGGTAAAATTTTCAACTCAGTGGGTTCAGGCAGATTATATGTTAAAGATTTGCCTTCAGAACTAGGAAGAACATATAGTTATCTTTATTAAAAAAAGCAAACCAAAACAAAAAGCCCCAACTACCCCCCCCAAAAAAAACCCCAAAAAACCCAAACCATCATCACCAACAAAAAAAGTCCTCCAAAACCCCAGAAGGAAAAGAAAAAAAGCTTTTTGAGGAAAGGTTTTCATTACAAAGCATCATCAGGTTTCAATTTAACAAAACACTGTAAAATAAAAGAAAACCATGAATGCAGGCAGCAGCCCTGGGAGCTTTCAGTACTGATTTACTATTCCAGGACATATCTCCTGTAGAGTTAGATTATTATTTTTCTCTACTGTTCTGTCACACATTGTTTCACGTCTGAGTTTCCTCACTAGTAACTGAGCAAAGGCAGAAAGAATTTATTCACATTAAATCCATTATTCTATGTATTGGTGAAAAAAACCAAAAAAGCTTGTATTGAAATCTCCTTGGGAAGAAAGTAAGATCTTATATTATTTTAATTGTGCTAGCTTTGGCAATTTACAATCTATACATAAGTCAAAACATTTTGACATTCATCTGGAGTATGACTCTTAGTTTATGCTTTTCTTCTGTTGGAATATTTGCAATATGCTCACAGCTTTATATGCTACAGTATCATTGTTTTATCTTATGATAAACTTCAGATGGTTTTTTTCTGTGTAGAAAAGATAGGAGCTTCCGATCTAATCTGTTTGATTAGTGACCTTCTGAACAAAACTGTCATCTTCCTTGTTATACTTATTCTCACTAAATTTCCAGAACCATATTTGCTCATGGGCAGCTGAAGTACTGGTTGTTTTGGCTGCCTGTTGATTGGAACATGGGAAACAGCCTTGTTTCAGCACTATGAATAACAGAATGCTGAATTAATATTATGGCCCCCTAACAAAATTGCTTTGATGAAAGACTCCAATATACTTATTTTGTTACAGAGACATAATACTTGTTTAGCATTCTGTTATTCATGTGCTGAGATGATACTGATAGACTTACAAGGAGTCCAGCCATGGAGCTCATGCTGGGGTAGAGTCAGACAAATTAAGTCAAATTTCAGTCCAAGTTTATGACTATAAGGTGGAGCAGATGGCAGAGCTGGTTAATTCAATCTTTGTTATCAACATGCTGATTGTCCCTGCGCCTTTTTCCCAACTTTGTTGGTTTTTATCACAGTGCAAGGCCAGATCCTGCCCTGGGGAAACCCACAGTGTACTGGCAGCACAGGCTGCAAAACTGTCTTAATAAGGTGTATTTTAAAAAAGGAACACCTGTTGCTGACAAAACATGAATTTTTGTTTAAAGAAAGCAACGATAAACTTGACATAGGATAGAAAGATAAAGAAAAATGAGCTAAGAGAGGTTTGAGTGTCTAAGTACAATGTGGTGATTCCACTAAAATCTTGATCATTTAACCAAACTCTGCTTGTACACACTAAGTATGAACAACAATTGAAAGGAAATAATCTGTGTGTCTTCAGATAACACATACATTCCTTATAAAATTCACCTGGAGCTATATAAAATATGGTATGCACTAAGCCAGTAGTAACCAAAAAATCTGAGATCATGTGAAGTTTTACCATTTCTCTTTTGCTTCTTAAAATCAATTAATATGTAGTTTTATTTCAAGAATTGTTGAATGATAATTTATAGAGAACTATAACTTTGGATGATGATGCCCACTAACAACAAAATGCAAGAAGATATATTCAGAATGCATACCAGAGCTCTTCAGAATGATCTTTTAAAATCTGCTCGAGACATGTTGGGGTCAGGCTTTCTCAGAGCCACTGCAGACTCCATTTCTGCCATCTCTGGCTGTCTAAATAGCAGTGCCAGGCTGTAAGATACAGAAATGCTTTTCCTCCAGGCTGCCTCTAGATCCCAGGCACTCTGCAGACAGAGGAAGCTGCCTCTGACATCCTCTGCAGAAACCATCATGGTACAGCAAAGGGTTGGGGGCAGAGATGTATCACTGCCCAGCTTGCTGTGTGTGTTCAGAGGCTGCTGCCCATCCCAGAGCTGTAGCCAGATCCACTGGCCCAGCCAGGGATGCAGGAGGACGTGGAGCTGGAGTCAAGCAGAAGGTTGTGGTCCTTCTCTGCATGGCTCCTCTGGTATTGATAGACAGGGATCTGAGTATTAATGTTTCACATAGTTGCAAGGATGAGGTTGAAAATTGACCAGAAATGCCAAAAGGACCAATATTTCATTAAGGAGGATAGATTTATCAACTGTCTAGACTGAAGCTAGTTTTGTATTCACACTCTAAAACTTTTAATTAAGGTTTACACTTATATTGTCTAGCCATTCCCAGGTTAGTTTTATGAAAACATTAACCTTGACATTTTGACAACTTTTTCCCTTTCATTTAGTCTCTCATTTAAAATTGTTTTCATTGTCTGTGGTTTAGTGATTCCCTTGGTCTGCTTACACAACCAAGCCCTTTGAAGAGTGACAGCTCAGCGTGCCCAGTGGCAGCTCCCAGCACAGCATTTAAATCTCAGTTCAAGCTGAGCAGTAGAGCTCAGCCTCTGTGGCACTGCACCAGCATCACACCGGGTTTTGCAGGCAGGGGTGTGAAATTTGCATCCACACCTGTGAGAGCAACGCCCTGGTGTCTTCACAGCTTGTGGGATCCAGGGGCCAGCAGAGGGTGTGGGGCTCTCCCTCACCTTTGTGCCTTGGTAAGAAGCTCCTGCTGTCCCTCTTGCCAGCACACACACACATACACACACAAGTCCTGCACCTCCCAGAGCATTCTGTTTCTCTGGAATAAGCTCCAGTTTCTGCATGGGAGGCCCTAAGCAGCTCCCAGCAGCTTCTGTCACGAGCTGGGACCAAGCAGTGCAGCATGCAAAGATGCCTGACAGTGCCACATGTTGATTTGGAAAGCCCAAGTTCAGCATTGTTGTATCAGGAAATGCCCCGAATCACCGAAGAGCTTACTGCAAGACATACTTAAACCTTTCTGCCCTAGCTCTCCAAAGATATTTAGGCAGAAATATATGTAAACTATGTATGTCTATAGGGATGCAGGGAGGTGCTGTGAAAGTCATACAGGAATGTTTCCATGGCTCACACCAATAAATAAGCCCTTCATTTTTACTGATTTATTCAGTATTTCTTCTCAGCTGCTTTGCTCTGCAAAGCTACTGTGGTTATTAACTCATTGGAACTGGGCAAGACATTTGGGTGTTAATGGCAGCACTTTGATAGACAAGTACAGAGAGTGAGAAGTTGTAACATCTCATCCCAGGGAGACAGGAGAACACATCAACTCTTAAGAAAGGAATAACCTTCACCTCTGCATCCCTGAACACCTTTCTGTAAGACTGCATTGTGCTGGGGTGTTTCCCTTCCAATCCCCCTGACTGCATGTTAGAAACTGGTCTTTCAATTTTACTGGAAAAAAGGAAAATATAGGGTTGATTGAAACCACAGAGAAAAAGTGGTAAGATGGCATAATTCAGACCAAGCTCCTGTGGAAGGAAGGAAATATTGCTGAAAGAAATTGCCAGAGAACAGAAATGCCTGCAGAGAAGCAGGAATGTAAGGAGTGTGGTTGTGCCCGAACTTTCCTGTAAAATATTCCTGCATGTCCTCCTGCTTCTCTTTCATGTATTGTCCAGTATTTTGTTGACTGGATAAATTGAGAGCACTTTCTGGTTCCAGCTGTAGGAGTTCAAGATGAGAGCACTGAGTCATTTGCTCTTACCAAAGGTGACTTTCTAACTTGAGCATGGATCAGAAACTAAGAATGGTGACATTTTACAAAGTAGGGCTACCCAAAATGTGACAGATTCTGCCTCATGTAAGGCCAAGGGGAAAAGAAGGCTGGGACTGCATTTTTAATACTGTTTGGGAATCCAGGTTCCCAAGACAGGCAGCACAAATCCTCGTGAGCACGAGGGAACAGCGAGGAGAGTGCGTGACCCTGTGTCACCATTCCCTGCTGGAGAGGCTGACAACATGTTTATAGCAGGAACACAGTCCCTGCTCCCAGGGTGGGGACCTGAGGAACCAAACAAACACCACTTTCACTCCTGAATAGCAAATACATCTCTCTGTTTGCATAAAGTGAGCAGCTGAGGATTAACTGGAAAAGGATAAATGTGGGATTTTGGTATGGGAATTAGGGTTTAGAGAAATCTGATGAAGCAAGTAGTGTATAGAGTTTGACATGAAATAGGCCTGGCAATGAAACTGATAAGGGAAACACCCTTGGGAGTCCTGGAATAGAAATCCTCATCGATCTTTTTGGCACTGAGAAAGAAAAATGCAGGATACAGATTGACAAGCACTATGTGAAGAAAAAGATTACACTCAAGTGATAATCCCAAATCAAAAGGAGTTCAGAAGAAAGAGAAATGTCTAATCCTTTTTGTTTATAACTGAACTTTACAATCATAGCTGTTATTCCCTGAGGACATGACTGTATTGATAATTCCAAAAATTAAATTTAAAAGGAAAAACAAATCCCAACCTAGAAAAACATAAACACTGAGTTATCAATAAATTGTTTTGCTTGCCATACAAAAGAAAGAAATGACTGCCCAAAACCATCTTGATTTCTTCTGTAGCATCCTGAGGTAATGCACTGTGTCAGAAATGTAAGTATTTTACTCAGAAGAAAATATTTTTTTAATCACTCCGAAGATTAGTGGTACTGATTTACCACTAACAATTTATTTATTATTTATTATTTATTAACAGTTCATTAATAT
>VZTB01012398.1:557062-615512 GCA_013397245.1 Thryothorus ludovicianus
TATTATTTATTAATAGTTCATTAATATTAGAAAAATCTAATCTGTTTTCTCACAATAGTTTCCTCAGTTCACCTACACTGGATTGCAAAATTTGTCCTAGCAAACCACCTTTTCAACACATTTGACCCTCACTGATAAGAATATTGATTTTCTTTTAGGGAACCTGGGCTGGCATTTAAGTCTACAGTATCTGATTCTGTTCTCTGACACAAACCTCATGTATGAATTTGAGGCCTTAATTTTTTGGGGCTCATTTCTGTTTTCATAAAATATGACTTTTGGGAAGAGTTCCCCATCTTCATCCTCCTAATAGCTGGAATTCTTTTCTAGTTTACAAGATGGATGTGATTGTGGCAAGTTTTCATACAATATCTAAATATCTCTATTAAATTAAATATTCTTTTCCTCTCATGGTAGTTAGTTCTTGGATGCCTTACAGAGTCCTCTTTCAGTCTGTGTTTTACTGTGCAAGAAAATATTTCCAGCCTTCTGTCATGAGAAAATGCTCCTCTGATCACCTCCATAAGCCCCTCCATGCCTCTCTTTTGATGTGAACTCTTGTGTGCAGTATCCAGATGGGATTTATGTGTTTTGTATAAGAAGTTCCACTATGAAATTTTGCAGAAATGCTGGTCCCCTCAAAAAAAAAAAAAAAAATCTTTCTGAGCCTATTCACTTATAAAAATACTTAGGATAGGGACATATGGTTGTGGTATCCCAACACCATGTCTGTCACTCTGTCCTTTAGCTCCAACACACAAAGAAGGTCCAGCTGAACAGGCAGCATTTCTTGGGACACAGCCTAAGTAAAATACAACATCAAACAATAAGGAAAAAATAAACCAAAATAAAAAAACCAAAAACAAAAGTGTGTGTGAGTTGCTGTACAGATACTATTTAACAAGAGTGCTAAGCAAGAAAACGCTTGAAACCCCTTTGTGGTTTAAGGATGGGACACGTCTTTGGTGTTGCTCTCCCCTCTACCTTTGTCCATGTCCTGCTCCCCTGTAGCTGCAGGAACACACTTGGCAGAGGCAGGACCTGCCCACCCTCGGGCTGGAAGGAGCTGCCTTGGTGGCATCCTGGCAGTGACAAAGTGCAGCTGGTGTGAAGTGCTGCCCTTTGCAGGCTCAAGGCAGCCTTGGCTGTGACTGTTCTGTGTCAGGGGAAACCTGAGGGGATGCTTCTCAATGCAGTTAGAGGGGCAGACTCTGACAGTTCTGGTCTGGAGCAAACTCCAGTCCCTAAGAGACAGGTACGACCCACCTTGCTGCTGCTGAGATGTGGGGCTGGGATAAAGGGAAAATGTTGGGGACAGAAGTTGTCAGATGGGGGTTTACAGATGGTTGATACTCCTGGGACTTAACTGAGGAAATACAAAATACAACAGCTGTGATAAACTGCACTCAGTTTCTGTGCAAAACTGTTTCATTAAAAGACACTGTCTAGTGATTGCTGCTTTGATTTTTTTTTTCCTAAAGTTTATTTTGCACTTAAAGTTTGTGAACTGATCTGGTTTAAGGTGCTAGCATTATATCTCCAGATTGAAGCATTTTGTTGTGTCACTTCTTGTTTCCAGTGCCAAGATCACAGTCAGAAGGGAGTCACCCATGAAGATTTGTTCATGCAGCCAAGCAAACTTTCATGGATAAAGTTCAAAACAAAAAAGGTCAGTTATACATATGTAGTTTTGTATATGTCTAGTTTTCTGACTTATGAGGAAGATTCTTTGTGAAATAATACAAAAATAATTTTTTTGTTTGCTTATTTTTTAAGAGATATTTGTGGAAAACACTGTATAGAAATAAAGTTTTTCCTGAAAAACAAGCTGGATCCAAATACACTTAAACTTGAAAAAAATGTGAGATGAGTGTGGGGAGGCTTTGGTATATCTAGTTTTTTGTCTTCCTCCTAACTTTAGAGGTACATGAAGCTTCATTTTTTTGGGAAGATTTAAAGTAGAGCTCCAAAGTGGTTGCTGAAAATTACCAGATTTTTAACATGCCTCTCTACATCTCATTTCTGTTAGAACTCTCCTCTTCCACTGGTTTTTATCTAAGCAGTGGGTCTCCCAGGGTGGCTTTAGTACTTTGCAGGATCTTGTGCGAATAGTTCACAAATGCCTGTGAATATCTGAATTTTTTAGAGAAGATTGTTGGGTTGGAATTTTGCTGCTTGGAAAGGAAAGCTGAGGTGCATACCAGAAGGTTTGCATACCAACAGCCTTGTGACTGTTTCAGACTTGCTGTAGTTTTTCCTTGCTCTATGTAACTATCTCACAAAAGCAATACTGAGAATATATGTGGCTCAAATTTCTGCATTTTTTCAATATCAGTAGTGAATACATTTTGCTTGTCCCTTGTGGTTCGATCCAAAAAGGTTCACATGGGGTTTAGATCAGGCCTGGTGGTGTTTTAGGACAAAAAATGTTCTGACCCATAGCATTAATGGAATTAACCTGGGAAAGGTTTTAGTCTGCTTTAAAGTCTCTGGTTTAAAAATACTTACTTTTAGCAGGGAGGAAACTGGAGTTGCCTGTTTTTGTAAGAGTGTTTTATTACTATTACCCTCGGCCTCAGTCAGATTGCTCTTCAGTACTTAAGTGCATCTTTGTGCTAACATTATATAAACATAAAACCCCAATTGGAAACACAGAATGAGAGTATTTTGCATTCTGCATCCTACTCTGGATGAAGTTCCTGGGTACTTTGCACTCCCTAGTATCCAATACCAGCACTGTACCACAAGATGAATGTACCTGACCACAGGTAGAACAAAATTGCACATTGTCCTTGAATACAAAAATTACTCTCCTGTGGCAGGAGTTTATATAAAATATGTTTCTTGGTTCTCTTTTCATGCCATCAACTCTTTCTTCTTCCACTAACAGAATAAAAAATAAAGGTCAGAAAAAATGGGTGCTAAACTGCAGTTATGAATACAAACACTAACTTCGTGTGACTTCCGCTTCTGCAGAAAACTCTACCCACAAAGTCAAAATTGAGGCCAAAATCTCTCAGAAAAGATTGATTCTCTTAAGTCTTGGCCCATTGTTCATGTCTTTTTCAGGCCAAGCAATTCTTTGCTACTGAATTATTTACTGAGAAGAAGAATCAGCTTTATTCATCAGAGGAGCATTAGAATCCAACAGGACTGTGAATATATATTTAAAATGTTTACTGGTGTGTTTGAGGATATTCATTTAAAGTCTTTAGAGACTAGGTTGTTCATTACAACTTCAAATGAGGTTTGCCCTAGCTGGTTTTTAACTTTCCAGATGCTTGTCTTCACTTTTTGTTCTGCCCTGAGTGCGTGGCTTTTTGTTTCGTGCTGAAGGTAACAGAAGAAAGATGTTATCTGTGATAGGAGATTACCTTATACAGTGTGGTATTTTAGGCTTAAATTTATCCATGCTGGATGATGGAGGGTGGGGGGAATTCCATTGAATTCCACTGAGAGGGGATGGAAATTCCAGTTCTCCTTCTGTTTAAGACTGCAGTGTCATAGTTGCAGTGGCTTTGGAATATTATCCTACTATGCTTGTGAAGCATTTAATAGCACTACATTGGATGTCTTGCTCATTAAATCACTCTTGTGGATATTCTGCTCCTGGTGCAATCAGAGATAAACAGTGCTAATGCTTCCTCATAGCTATTAGCATTTTGATATCTTACACTTCAAACAGTTCCTTCACATTTCCACAAGATTTTCAGAGTCTGCTTTTGGATTATTTCTCAGAATGGAATACAATGAAATATTTATTGAGCTTTCTGGAGAAGCTCTGGAGGCAGGATTTATTAATAGTGAAAATTCATTACTGATGCTGTTGTTCTCACCTGATAAGAGGTTTTATGGCTCTGTATGTTATATTTTTACTTTTTAAAAGATGACATAGCTTGCAACTGCTCACTATCAAAAACCTTTCTCTGGCTCCTGAGCTGGCAGAAGACTGAATCCTCTGTGTTTAGGGTTAACAGCCAAATCTCCCGACCTGTGCCTATAAACTCAGCTCTGCTTGTATCAGCTAAGGCAAAGCAATTTATGTAGTTGCTATTCACATATTTCTCCCAAGACTGCTTCTGATTGTCCAGATGGCTTGCATCTTAATACCAATGCTTCATAGAGATACCTCCATCCCCTCTGCCTATGCCTCTGCCATTCAGTTCCCTCTGTCCCAGTACAGCAGTCCATGACCCAGGACTTCCAGTGGTGCATGATCTGACTGAGATGAAGGGTATTACAATTTTGCTGGGGTGGAAATTGATGGGTTTTGTTATAGCTGTGATGGTGGGCAGAACTTCTCTTCCAGAAAAATTAGATCTCTTTCAGAGCCTTTCTGAACTGCTAACCTTTATTTTACATTCTTACCATGCATTTGAAGCACCTGTGGCTAAAGAGACACTTTTAGAGATTAAGTGGTGCAAAGCTAGCCCTTCCTGGTGGTCAGAAACTTTTAAGTGTCATCTTAAAGACTCCATACTATGGGGCTCAGGGCTCACCATCATATGGTAGAGATTAAAGCATTTGTGTGAAACATTCTCTATATAAAAGGATAACACAATCCTCAAACATATTGATGTTAAATCCTTTGTTTTACATTGGCAATCCTAAGGATATAATTGCATTTTAGTACAAATTGCTTGTTGCATTCAAATACAGTAAGTAAATCCCACATAAAAGTCACTGTTCTGAATGCAAAGCATTTTAAGTCAGTGCTCCTAAGACAGCAACTCCCAGTGCTCCATCAACAGCGTGATCTGAGCAGGCTTCACCTTCCTATAACCTGCAGAGAATGAGAGAGTGGGCAGAGACCTGATCCTTCTCAAATCCACCTGTTTCATCTAGAAGAGAAAAAAACAGCTTATTATGTAATAATATTACAGGGGTATAAGCCAAAGCCTGATCTTTCCCTCTGATTTCTTTTCCCACAAATAACTTTCGTTGTCTTCTTCTCCCTAAATTGCCTTAAAAATACACTTTCTTCTGGTGAGAGGCACAGAGCCCTTTTAGAAAGCAATGGCAGCAAACCATATGCTGCCTGGTGTTCATTGCAGATATACTCTGATGAAACCCCTCACCTTAAACCAGACCTTTTCTGTCCTGGGTGGGCTGGAAGGCTGTGCTTGATGATTACAGTCAGTAAAACACAACCCACTGTGACATGATCAGAGTTCTAGCATATGCAATCATCACACATCACTGTCTAGTTTGTGATGGGAAATTATTTGCTAAAAGGAAATGTTCTGTTGTGCCCCAAAATGAATAATAGGTTATGGGCAAACCTATAGAAAATTTCTTTGAGAAAGACCTTGTTAGAGTAGCTGAACTGTCAGTAAGGAGAATGATGGTGGGGTTTGTTAACTATATGGACTATTCTTATTCCAGCTCCTTGTTCTGTCTTAATGTTCGCTAGTTTGTTACCTCTCTAACATTAAATTATTTTATCTGAGAGCAAAAGGATTAGTTGGAATCCTGAGGCGTCTTGTGCTCCCCTCCTCTGCTGTGGTGAGGGGATAAGACATCCCTTAGTAATTACCTCTGAAATTGCAAAAGACCAAAGCCTTTACCTCTCATTAATGTCCAGATCTGTTTTGACTTATTTTTCTCACTTTGCCTAGATTTAATTAGAATTTTAAAGAAAAGGCAGCTTTATGGCTGTAATAATCATCCAGGAATAATTTCTGAACCTTGCCACGAGTTTGACTGCTCCTTATTGAGGGGCAGCTCATCCCAAAGCGCCGCAGTAAAGTCTCCTCTTCCTTGGGCAAACAATTATCTCTCAGAACGCTTCCACACCGAGTGTGAGCAGCAGCCAGAGAGCTGCGTTGAGAGCACAGCGAGGAGAAATCCCCTCCTGAGCAGGGCTGCATCCATCGCTGGGGCCGCTCATGGGCGATTCCAAAAGCCGGGCTCCGAGCGGCCGCCCCCGCGGGAGACAAGTTATTACCATATAAATGAGATGAGGGCTTAGATAATTGCACTCTGAAAGGAAAACTGAACTGGACTGCTCGTGGCTGGAAATTTTAAGCATACCCTTCTATCTCCAATTTTTAATTTTTTTATTTTTTTTTAAGAGTCTTTTACTTTTTTTCCTTCCACCCATAAGCAGAATCTATGAAATGACATCAAGAGCCCTTGTGTTATCCAGTTGTGACTATTTTGGACCTGGAACTTTTCTGGTGCCTTTCCTTTCTCCTCTGCTGGTTATTATGAAACCTGTATGCAGAGGTAATAAAATTGTTTGAGGAGAATATGAATGTGAATCTCTTTGACCAAAATAATCTGGCGCAGTCACTTCATTCCTTTTTCTCTAAGAAAAAGTAAAAGAAAATATCTTTGGCTGAGTCCCTGTCCCTGTTTGGTCTGGCCATGAATTTAGAAGATACTTTTGGGTCTGGGCTAGTATCTTTGTTTTCTACTCCCAGGTATCTGTCTGCAGTGTGGAGTAACTGAGTAAAAAGTGAATATTCTACTACATTAATCTCTGTGTTAATCTTCTCCCTCCTGATCAGGTCGTAAAACCCCAAGGAAAGAAGGAAATATTTTCATGTGTCTCACCAAGGCATGGTAGAATCTTAAGGATCCCTTTCAGTAGCCAAAAGAGTTTTCTCAGTTGTCAGTCATCAAACACCCTTTATTTCAAGGGAGAAACAGCTGCAGAGACAGCCAAGCCAACAGCATCAAATGTCTCCTTTGTTGTGGGGGTCAAATTTACAGGCCAAGGTCAGGCATTGCACACTTAGTTTGGATAAAATCCAGTCTTTCATAGGGAGGAGCACTGTGTGCTTACACCCAGGAAACTTGCCTGGAGCAGGGCACAGGGCTTGTCCAGGATGAACAGGTGGAGGCTCAACTGGTGAACCAAAGGACACGTGCCAGCAGCACTCAGGAGTGAAATCTTTGTTCACAACAGTGTGAGGCGTGAGTGCCTGGTAGGTACATGGCACATCCAAAGGGACACAGCCTTGCATCTTCTGTCTCTGCTGGACTAAGCACATTCTGGCTAAAAGCAGATACAGCAGGGCTTTTCTGCTCACCAGACCTGTGGTCCTGCAGCTGGAGGCAGCTGCCATTTCTCTTGCCAAAGTTTCTTTGCTTGGAAGTTAATTATGGAAAAATTTTCCCTCCCATTTCTGCAATTGTGGCTTTGTTCCTAAACCTGTGTTTGAGGACTTGCCATTTCTAGCCTTAAGACATTCATGGGTAGTTTATAACCCTTCGATTATTTTTTGTGACTTTGCAAAATAGTTTCTTACAAAAATGCTTTATATGATAAACATTAAAAAAATTCTATACATTGAATAATTGCATATTAAAAGTAAATACTTATTTAAGCTCAGTCTTAATGCCAGTCCATCTTGAGATATAATATAAACTTTTCCAGAAGATTGGCTGAACGGAGCCTTTCTTTAAATACTATCTTTCTTGATTTCTAATGCTACTGGCTCAAAATTACTGCTGATTCTTGCTATCCAATTTCAAAATATCACTTCAGTCTGATGCCCTTCCTGCACCAAGGGGATTGCTAGGGGACTCATTTTTTTTTGTGACTTTGCAAAACAACTAGAGAAATAACAAGTCCAAAGAAAAAAGGGAATTTTACAGTTTGGTCACCAAAGGTACTTACAGTATTACAAAGTTTAATAGAAATAGATCTTTAAACTTGAAGAAGCAAGGTTTGAAAGACAGATGAGATATTTCAAAGAAAACTGGCTCCATGTGAAGAATAAGGAATATGTTCCTTTGGAATATGGTGTGGCTTGAAACATACATCTCTCCCAACATCTGAATCATCCTGTGGATGTGATGATGTCCAGAGGATATTGGAACATAGACAGAAGGAAGAAAAGTCAAACAATAGAGGCAGAATGAAAGAAAAATGAACAGCAAGATTAATATTTCTGAAATCTATTTAAAACCATATTATTACAGCACTTGAGGCATTAAATTTGCTGGTCTGACTAGTGTGGGAAATAATTTTATTTTAAACATTGTGCAGTCTTGAAGAACTTGCAGAACTTTTCAACCATAGTAATGTATTATGCATCTGAACTGGACAGAAAAAAATGTGTAAATCTTACATATAATAAAAATTGATGGAAACATAAAAGTACCTGGAATTTAAAAATAAATTATGAAGAGCATTCAGGGAGATATAAAGAATGAACAGAGAAAAAGCAAACTTTACAAAAAAGAATAACTGTGAGTTTCATCACAAAATTGCTCAGAGATGTTTAGGATACACTTTTCCTACTGGACAAAATTAATCCTCTAAGTAAAAGCTAAATCACCCACTTGCAGGAAACCAGAAACAGAGTCAGTGTCTTGGTAATTGCAGTCCTCACTGCTACTGATAAACAGCAAGGTTTATATCATAGCTTCCAAAGAGGACTGTGGATGTTGACATCCTCTGCACCAGATTGCCTGCTGTGGGAGGGAAGAGGCTGCTGGAGGGCTGAGCTACACTCTGCCCCACATCCCAGCAGGAACAGATTTCCCCCCTTTCTCATTCCCAAGGTGAGAGGATGTAGGAGTGGCAATTATTAAAATGCATGCTGATCTATGTTTTCAAAATGTTTATATATACTACAGTGAGGGTGGGAGCAGAGATCTGATGTATTCATCAAACATGGGAAATTAATAGTGTTACAACATCCTCCTGCAGGTGCTACAAATTGGTTCTTAGTGCTGAACAAAAGGAGTTTATCTCCATCTTCTTTAAGATTTGGTATTTGGGAACAATATAATTTCACTTCTCTATGCTCCTTTTGATGTTGTGTGATTAAGTATAGTCCATTATGGTTTGTTATGTGACTCCACAACAGAAACCCTTCATTCCTTCCCTTTTCCCTCCCTCCTTCTCTTTCCCAAACTGCCAAGGGAAGCTGCTGCCTGAGTTCTGTGTGTCTGGGCAAGCTTTCTCAAGGAGAGCTGGAAACAGAGTCATAGTCTCAGTTGTGATGTGCTATAATGAGGTGTTTTCAGGTTTTCCAATTGCCACTTCTGTTCCTTTGCTGGCCAGATGGCCCATTTGAAACTATCTCATCCGAGTTATAGCTCCTTGCTGTCAGCACTTGCTTTCTGCCTGAACTTCCAAATACAGCCCTAGAGTGATATCCAACCTTTAATTTCGGAACACAGAATAGTTATTATTCACCTTGCAGTTTGTTCTCTGATGCAGAATTTTTTTTTACAGTGTCTGAATCTTTTTTGAGACATCCTTAAGGAATTCTTCAAAGCATTTTTCTAATCTTTTAACAATTTTTTTAGTTTCTTTCTTTTCCAGGGAACTTTGTTCCACAACTTTGTTAAGATCTGACTGTGGAACAAAACATTAGCAGTCATAACCACTGTGGAAATGAAGTCTTTGTAGCCTAATTAAAAGTAAGCTCAAACTGGAGACAGTTTGGGTAGAATACCCCGTGCTCACTTCATTAATGAGAGCCCAAAGTGTCACTCTGAACAGGACTTCCTTCAGTGCCATGGTGGATGAGGTTGTCCCATCCAGCCCACATAAAGCCAAAGGGGGTTTGCAGTCGTGATGGGCTGGTTTGTGGCTGGGACAGCTCTCCTCCCTGATCCCCACTGCCCTGATCCCTTCTCCCTCAGCCATGAGGGAGCTCCATCCCTCCCCATGGACCTGAGCCTCCTCTTGGGAGGAGATGCAATGACTGCAAGGACAGGGGACAGTATTTCCTCCCTTAGGGGATGGAGAAGGCATGAGCCTGGAGGCCAGAGCAGTAGGATAAACCCACCTCATGCTGAAGCTAAGGCTTAAGCTCGATAATTGTTATTTTCCATGTGCTTAATGTCTTTTTTTAGAATAAAACATGTAAATACATTGGTATTTGGATTACACCAGTGCCTTATTGTGGAAACCCCAGTCAGTTTGTTCCACTTCATTCTCTGATTTTGAGATTTTATTTCCTTTCATGAAATGAAGTTCTACATTTCAAGCAAGGAAAGGAAATCCTGTGATTTCAATGAGTATGGATTTGGCAAGATTTGGTCCATTTTACTGCAAAAAAAAACACCCCACTGCCCAAAGATTGCTCCCGCCACACCTTTCTGCTTGGCACCAGCCATGTGTTTGGCACCTCAGCAAAAGGCTGCAGTATTCTTAGATCTCCCTTTCATGTCTTTAGCCATCTTTTTTGTCTAATTTGTGCGATTTGCTTTAATGATCCAAAGACTTGGGACAATGTGTGTGTCTGGAACACACCAGCATATGGCTTTGGACTGACTATTCCTCTTACCTGCAGAAATTACAGAAAGAATTATGACATCAGAGAACTGTAGAATGTGAGAGGTTAGAGGTAATCTTGGCACTTGCAAAGAAATCTACATTGCAGTTTAAACTGAGCCAAGAATCCACTTTTGCCAGCCCTTATGCAACCTCTATTTTTCACCTGAAAAGCTCCAGATCTAAAAATAACAGAGAGGAGAATGTCAGTGTGGGATTACATAGTGACTTTAATATTAAAAATATATCCAGGGTGATTTTGAGCATTTCTGAAAATGCCTGACATGTACTGTCTTAAATACCTGTTTACCCTTTTGCAAGTTGGAATTTCTCCTGTAGTAGATCATTGGGCTGAATACCCAGGGGCCTGGGTTAAAGCTTAAACTGGAAAGACATCAAACAATGAAAATGCCAAAGCAGGTTTGCTGAGTGGAAAGTTGTTATCTCTACATCTATGGGTTGTAAGCTTTTACACAGCTAGTAATAGATGATCCTTCTCAAATGCTTATCAATGTGTCTTTTTGATCCAAATATATAAATGCCTGTGGGTTTAGTATTTGGAACCACAGTCTGTAAACCTACTCTGGGAGGTTGATTTTGCAACACTGAATATTTTCTGTGCTATCTATGTTCACTTCAATGTTTCAGGGCAGAAAATCATCCAGGATACTTTTTTCCTAATTTATAAACTTTTTTGCCTTCAGGTATTGATAATTTATAAAAGGAGGTTTGAGTGGAACTTGTGAAAAAATGGCAAATGTTTTGCCAGAGATTGCAAGGCTAGACTGTTCCAAGTCCTAAACATAATTTGTTACAAGAAACAAGTACATATCATGTATGTTTACAGTAGGATTAAATTTAAAAAAAATGCACGGAAATTAGATAACATAAAAATAATGAAAAGTCTTCATTCCCAAAATTCTATAAATATATTTGATGTTTATATTGTGGCTCAGTATTTTAGCAAATAAGAAAAAGATTGTGGAATATTTGGATCATGTAAGTAACATAACTTTATGTATCAATAAATACTTATGCTTTTAAAAGACCTTGAGAGCTATTGTTGATTATGAAAACATCAGTTGCTGTCCAGAAGAACAATATTGGAAACACTGATTCAGTAAAATGTGCCACATAAACCCCTCATAGTAATAAACAATGTAATAAAAACTGCCAGTGCCATAATTGTTTAAAAGGTGCTTTCAAACCTGAAGCTGAGACCATATAGTTAGAAAAATGACTGAAGATGTGAGAAATTTATGCTGGTTCCTCTCCTTGCCTGTGGATTCTCCATGTGACCTATGGTCTGTCTCTGTGTTGTTCATCTCCCTGAATGCTGGCTCAGAGCTCCAGCTGAACTGCTGCTTCCTGAGGTTACCATCTGTCAACCAAGTGTGTGCAGGCTTTTTATTTCACACTTGCATGAGGTTAATAGTATTAGCTTCAATTAAAAAGATCAGACCTTATGTATTTTTTATTTTGCATGTGTGACAAGACCATGCAGCTTCACTGGCAAACAGGACTTTGTCAAGTACTGGCAGCTTGACTGGGTCCCAAAATGGGGATAATCCTTTCTCTCTTTGCACTGAAGAGAGTAGCCACGTTATACTGGAGACAAGTGTTTTTGGGTGGTTCTGGATAAAGGTTTATTTTCCTACTGAAGTAGTACTTAGTCATGCGAAATATTTTCTAGCTTGAGTTCAGCTTGCTATTAGTCACTGCTCCGTGCAGTTCACTGGGTTTGTGCCTGTGGCCACATCTCCCTGGCCAGAGGCAAAGCACGCCGTGGTGGTGGCAGGCAAAGCTCTCCCTCTGCTCTGTCTTTGCAGGGGTGTCCCCACTGACCATCCAGCCCTCACTCTGCTGCTTGTACTGCACGTGAGACAAGGGCACAGTTGTCAGGAAGTTATTGAAGAGGAATTAAACGTGAAAGGGACACTCGGGATTAAATTACATCTGCACCTGCAGGTGATGCTGAGGAAAAGTATTGCCACTGACAGAGATGTAGCTGGCTTGATCAGAGGAAAAGGCCTCAAATGGCCTGGTCTCTTACCTTGTCATCAGCTCATTGACTGGCAAAAATTTGGTATATTCTTTCTCCAGCTGTGGATCATACCTAAAAAAATTTTAAATCCCATTTTCTCAACATTTTCCCGAAAGAGTTACTGCCATTAAAATTTTCGTGGCATTTGTAATAACTGAAAATAATGCAGGAGTTCACTTACATATATTATAAATTAATTTGTAGCCGGTGAGAATCCGCTAAGAAGATTCTGTTGTGCAAGAGTAATACTGTGAACAAGAGTTTTTAATTTCCACTTCAGGGCCTTGTGGATGTAGATTAAGGCTATGTCGATTCTTTGACTTTTTTTGTGTATTTCTGACTCATTGTCACTTCAAGCTGTCTGATAGAAATGTGAATCTTGGCACCTGTTAAACATAAGCAGTAGCAAACTGGATTTCCATCAAAAGAAAGTCCAGTGATTTCTCCTGATAACCTCTGCTGAGACAGACATGGCAATGGTAAGAAGGCTTCCACCAGTTTTACAATCGTCTCATGAGAGGGGGAGAGGTCAGGCAAAATTACTGAACTCAGCAATAACATTTATTAGTCTCTTGTCATATCATATATGAGAGAGAACAGGAGGTTGCTTTAGGCTTGCCTAGGAGGATGCTTTTTGAGAGACACCTTCCAGCTCCTTACTCTGATGTGAGAGTTTTGCTGGTGAGCTTCACTGCAGAGGCTGGGTTTGTTACTTCCTCCCTGCTGCATGCTGTCTTCCTTTCACATGTGTGAAGGAAGGCTATGAAAGCAACCAGTACAAGGTGTCAGAGCCCTGTTCAAACCTGATGATCCAGGCTAAAAGCAAGCACAATATTCCCTCTGTCAGGTCCCCCATGGGAGAGGAGCCTGTGTGGGAGATGGTCTAAGGGATGTGATGGAGAAGGGGCAAGGGAGTGTCTGGCAAGCTGGAAGTGTGTGTTTTAAGTATCCTGTTTTATTGTGTTTGAGAAGCAGCTCTGCCTGGCTGAAAGCAGTGAGCTAGAGAGTGAGGAGCTGTGAATATGTGAACTCTAGACTAGCTGAGCTCACTTGTGTGGGGTTGGTTGTTATTTAAATATACAGCAGTAGCAGCCTTTATCAGGACACAATAGTGAGAACCTTAAAGAGGTTGGAGATAGGCCATCCACTTCAAGCATCTCCACCCTGCAAGACTTAGCAACTTAAACTATGAGTACAGTGTTATTTTAAGAGGGGTTATGAAAGTGAAAAATTGAATTAAGTTGACTGTTCTCTTAACTATTGTGATGAAAGGGTTGTGAAATTAATATTATTGTTTGAGAAGGAAATGCTGTATGTCATTCTGTTTATTTACACAGCTAGTAGTACTTTTTTAAAAGTAGTGATTGTCAAGTTAATTACTTGTCTTTTTAATGTGACATTTCTGTATAGAGGCTTCAGACAGTGTTTTAGAAACAAACAAACTTCTAATTTACCTCCAGACAAGTCTCAGTGGACAGACTACACGTGGATGAATAAAAGGAATGTAAACAGAGAAACACATGTGAATTTATGGGGCATTTTGCTGCAAGCAAGTTTTTGTTGATGATGATTAAAAAGAAGCAGTCGTACTTACTTTTTTAAACTAAGAAAAAATATAGCCAGTGAAATTCACTGTCTTTCAGGAAACCCAGCTTTGTGAGCCAAGAAGTAGTGCTCTAGTGTTGCTCGTGGTCTGTTTAGCTGGTTACAAATTTCAGCAGTGAGTTATTGTGACAGTGGGTCAGTCTGCAGGAAGCAGGTCAGGGATGCTCAGTGCTCTGTCTGCAGAACCCTGTTTCAGAGAGAAGTGCTCAGAAAGCAAGAGGGATGAGAAGTCTTGCTGAGGACCACTCTGTCACTGGTCCATGCTCACAGGGTGGAGAGTATGTTTTGGGTGAAATTGGTACTGGGAGAGGCAGGAGGCATCTGCCTTCAGGCACCTATCAGTGAAGCAAGAGTGGAGCTCTGAAAACGCAGCAGGCATATATGCAATCTCCTTCATCCTTGCTTGAAGATTATAGATTTTTTTTTTTTTTTTACGAGTCTTTGTCAAGTTTAAGTACTGATAGGAATGCAAACACAGGCAGTAATTTAGGATCATGAATACCCTCTTTAAATTGCTGTAACATTTATTGCACAAACAACAGGGGAGATACAGTGAGATTCAAACACCAGCCTTTAGTCCAGAACACGCCATGTCTTCTTCCAAAACACTTGTAGAGAACTGGAGAAAGGGAAAGCATCAGTCTTGACCCAATACCCTTTTCTGAATTTCCACTATTGTCTAGTGCTTTCCCAGAAATGAATCATCACTTCCTTGAGGCTCTTCCACTCTAGTGAACTTGTAGTATTAGGCCTGATATGATGGAAAGGTCCAGGCAATTGGCACTGAGCCAGGGCAGTTCCTCACAAAAGCTGTCATGATCCTGTCTGTTGTCATGAGACACCACTTATTTTCTTTGGATACACTTTTGGGCAAGATGAAATGTAAATCAATTAAATTTAAAACCGATTAAAAACATACTTTCACTTGCTCTTCTGGTAGCCGAAGATATTACTTATTTTTTCCATAAGACAAGCTCTGGGCAAAAACTATTTATGATTGTGACTGAAAATCTGGAAACTAAACAATTACTTCTGTAAAGATTTCAATGTGGCATTTGACACACCACAAATTGCCTGGCATATATAATCCTATTAACTGGAGTGGAGGGATGAGATCCTTTTATGCTTAGAATCAACAAACACTGCACACTAAACACTGCTTATCTCAGACACTAAATAGGCACTGAGAACTGAGTCTGGTGGTTGGCTACCTGATTCACCAGAGCAAATACAGATAATACCACATATTCTGAAAACACCAGAATGAAATCATGCTGGCTGTTCCTTCTGAAATATCTCTAAAACCTGTTTGTTTGTTTTTCCTTGCATAAATTTTGCCTTGCTTGCTTTTACTTAATTCTCTTTAAAATTCTCTTCGTGTTAGTCCTGGGGTGGGTGTATGATGCTTGTATCCCCAATCCTCTGTTCTGTTTATGCTGGACATCGAGTTCTGCACATTTAAGGCTGGTTCTGAGAGCAAAGGGGGAGAAGAAGCGCGCAGTGTTCCCAGAAGCTGCGCTGGCTCCCCCGCATCCTTCTCATGGGCTGTGCTGTCTGCAGCAGGAGAGAGCTCTCCTTTGCTTTTGGTTAGTTTTGCAGTCAGCTGAGGCCAGACGTGTTTTGGAACTGGTCAGCTCTCGTCCAGTCCGGGAGCACCAGAACTGTGGTCCGAGGGCCCCCCAAGCTGCGCTGTGGCTGGACAGGACCCGAGCCCTGGAGAGAGAGAGAAAGCCAGGGAGGGACCCAAGGGAAGGACTCTCTTTCTCTGATCCACAGAAGGACTTTCTGAATTTGCCATCTCTTCAGAGCAATGGGATGTTTCATTGTTTAATATTATTCATTTTTTCATGTTTGTGAGTACTTTGATTGTTAAAGAAACAGTTTTTCTCCACTTCTCTTGAAGGAGATTTTTCTCCTGAACAGATAGGGGGAAGGGCTGCTGAATTTTGTCCTTTAGAGAATCATCCCTCTGAGAAGTTGCCTTCCAAATTTGTCCCAAACCAGGACAATGATGCAGTGTTAGCAACCTTATGTCACTTGTTAAATGTGCCAAAACTGCTACTTCCATGTTTTTCATCTCTTAAGTGAAATGGAGGCCCTGCTTAGGGATGAGCTGTGACATGCTACAGAAAATAATATTGCTGTAAAAAAATGCTGTAGTAAACAAACACCAACACATTCATAACATCAAGATTACAGAATGTGGGGAATAACAACTGAGAGTGCCTTTTGCAATTTTTCTTCAGTGCCACTGTGCACGTTTACTGTGATGCAGTCTTCAATTATGTGTTCACACAATCCTTTTCTCAAAACATAGTATACATTTAATAAGGATTTTCATGCATAATCGCCTAGGGATTTCAAAGTGATAACATTTTTAAACTGCATGTTTATTTTCTATTTTGTCTAAGGACATAACTGGCACCAGTTCAAAGCTGGTGCATATCTGGATAGGCCCAAGAAGGTGTTGGCACCTCTCTCCTTCAGCTGTTGATTCTGACCTTATCTCACTTCTATACCAATGGGAGGCATTTTTTTGCAATTGTTCCCTGCCTTCATAAAACTTCTCATCTTGCTGTTTTACAACTGATATTTGCAGGTTTCAGAAGCTGAAATGAACCACTGAACTAATTTTAATCAATGTGCTCCTGTGACGAGCAAACACTTGTTCAAGTCAATCAGCTAGTGTTGCCTGTTCTACTTTAAGACAACTTTGAACCCAATAAATCAAAGCAAAGCAAATACTGTAAATAATTTAGTTGATACACATGACTTTTATATTAGTGGCAAATAGTACCTACCTCACTAGGAAATATATTGAGAATCATAAAACCTTAATTCAGTCTGGAAGGGACCTCCAGAGGTCATCCACTCCAATACAACCTTCACTTCAAAAGAGGTCTGACTAGATAAGGCTGTTCAGAGTTATGTCCAATCACCATCCTGAGTGCAGTGAAGCCTGTGGATTGCTCCAGAACATCTGGGACATCCCAGAATTGCTGCAGTGTTACCAGTGACTGTTGGCTTTAATGGCGTGAAACAGGATGCCTGGATGAGCTTCTGAATAGATAGAGGAATAAAACTCTGTTAAATGTAAGAAAAACTACACTGCAGTTTGTTCTTGGAGAAAAAGGCAAGAATAAACCCTGAATAAATTAAAATCGTGAGGATGTAAAACAGGGGGGTGTTGATAGATGCTCTGAGATCTCAAGTGCTGAGCTGGCAAAATGTGGAAGTTAACTCCGTAGGTTACAAATTTTTGCCAAGGAATTTCAAATCCTTCCTGGAAAACTTGCCTTTAAGCTGCTACTGCGAGCTGTGGGTATTTATTCTGGAGAGAACCCACAGTGTTTCTAATGCGTTTTGTTGCATGTGGTGTGCATCTGCTGTGGTGTGATGTAATGTAACATGGCATGTGGTGTTATAAATAGAATGATGAGATCTTGCAAAAACCTGCCTGGCAGGCAAACTCCGTCTTTCCTTTTGAAAGGCTTCCTGAGCTCTCCACTACACCTCCCTCTCTTGTTAAGTACCTTCCACCCCAGCACCTTCCTGCTCGGGTTCCCAGGGAGAAGGGATGGAAAGGATTTTTCTCCCAAATTCTTTTTGCTTGTCAGCAACAAGGCAAATACTTCATGGGGGCAGTGTCTTGCTGCTCTCATTTGCTGTCTCTCCTTTCATCTGTGTCTGTGCATTTCTAATTTGCTCGGTGCTATGGGCAAGATGCTAATTTTAGCAACCTTGTGTAATTACTCTGAAGTCACTGGGGTTAATGCATGTGTTCAGTATAGCTCCAATCAGAATCTGGCCTTATGTTGTCTTAATATTTTTAGTTTTGTTTTTTTTTTTGCCTCCCTGCTGCCAGTAAATTAAATCTCTGTGGTTTTAGTAGTAACACTAATGTTAGAATAATATTCAGACATGATTTAAAATAGGCCAGTAGTGAGAGTTACCAACAGGACAACATAGGAGCATTTCCCTGATCTTTCTGGCAGGGATGCTGGTCTGCAATTTTATGGCCCCCAACTTGCTCTCTGGAAGAGTGATGTGTTACTATATTTATACCAGTCTGTTAAGAATATTGCTTTACCAGCATTTATTTCTAGAATTGTTTGGGTTTCCAGGCAGGCTTCTCCTCTGACTGCCTAAGCAAGAATAGTTTGTTTTAGCAGCATCTTGTATAAGAGTTGAAGGTCATATCAGTTGCCTGATAATAGTCATTAGTCTAAAGCCTCAGCTGCAAAACTGAACTTATCAGGACTCCCTCTTCTTATATGTTTCACATTCCAGAGTATGACAGAAGGGGATTTAAATGTATTTTTCAATAGCAGTTTTCAGGTTTGTTTCTTCAATTTTTGTATAGACTGAAATGATATTTCTGAAACTCTGTTGATAGAAACATTAGATATTAGGAAATTTTTTTTTCACAGAAAAGATTGTCAGGCATGGAACAGCAGCCTATGGAAGTGGCAGAGTCACCACTTCTGAAAGTGTTCAAAAGAAGTGTGGATTTGACACTTGAGCCATGGTTCAATTGTGATCATGGTGGTGGTGCTGGGTTGGCAGTTGGACTTGGTGACCTTAAGGGTATTTTCCAACTTAAATGATTTCTATTCAAGCATATAAATACTTTGAAATCGTGTGGTTTCCTGCTGCAAAACTTGTTGCTTGTGTTGAGTAAAATCCAAACATATTGTGATACCTCTTCCTAAAGTCTTAAGTGGTTTAGAAACAGGAGTTGTCAAGTCCATACATGAAGGCAGCAATTTGGTTGAGCCACATGGGAGAAGAGTGCATGCAGAAATGACTGAGATATTTCACAAGGGAGATGTTCCATCAGACTTGGTGTATTTCCTGAAGGGTCAGGAGAAGCAGTCAAATGTAGCAGATAAATAATTGGTTTGTTTAATCACTTCCCATTGATTGTCCGTCCATACATAAGAAAATATTAACCAGGGAAAATGTTAGCACATGAATGCTGCATTGAGTTGAAACTCATTGTGTTTGGCTCAGTAATCCAGGCAAAAACAAAACAGATTCAGCCTAAAGCATGATAGCTCTTGTTAAATTTCACAACTCATGAAACATTTGAAATGCTATAGTGTTACAAATTAAAAGCATGTTTATATGCATGATTGGAGGCATTATTAGGGGATAGTTTTTAGTAAAGTCTTTCTTTCTTTCTTTCTTTCTTTCTTTCTTTCTTTCTTTCTTTCTTTCTTTTTTTCTTTCTTTCTTTCTTTCTTTCTTTCTTTCTTTCTTTCTTTCTTTCTTTCTTTCTTTCTTTCTTTCTTTCTTNTCCTTCCTTCCTTCCTTTCTTTCTTCCTTTCTTCCTTTCTTTCTTCCTTTCTTCCTTCCTTTCTTCCTTTCTTTCTTCCTTTCTTCCTTTCTTCCTTCCTTCCTTCCTTCCTTTCTTTCTTCCTTTCCACTTTATCTTTCCAGCTCTGCTGAAACATCCTTTATTGAACTTTGTGTGGTAACACTCTGCCTCTAGTTTTGTGCCTCTCGCATTCCCATTTGCATCTGGAGTGTTATTTGCTTTCTAGTTACTTTGAGCACTGTTCTTTGCATCCAAATTTATTCTTCTCCAGCTCCAAAGATTTATTTCTATCTGCAGTACAAAAAAGAAATCAGACTGAGCAATGCAAGAAAATGTTGCTCCCTTTTTCATCACAGAATATTTTTCTTTTAGATCTAAATGTGTACTGCTTGTTAGAAACAAATGGATCTTGTGTTGGCTGCACTCCAAAGCATGTACAGCAAATTCTGGACTTTTGTAATTATTTAATTGATAGATAGGAATTGAGATAACTGCAGCATCCTTTGATATTACTTAAGGAGCAGAAGAAAATGCTCCAGTACAGTAGAATGGACTTGAAACACATTTGATCTCAAATTTCCCTCATTTGAAATGAAAATACATGATAAAACACAGAAGTACTGAAAGAAAATACAGTTGCTTATAAAACCCGTGAAATCTCTTTTAGTCACTGTGATGTCTTTAATTGCTGATGGATAAGCATGAAGGGTGGACTAAATGAGCTAAGTGGATGCTGAGGGATTTTTGAATCCTCAATGTATATTTAAATTGCATTTTAAATGTGTAAGTGTATTGAAGCCAGGATTCAGCAATGTGACAGAATCTGCAATCAAGCATTGCTTTAATAACCTCCTGGTGTTAAGGGATACTTTCTAGAGTAATTGGAATAAGTTTTGTGAAATTACTCAAGGCTTATTTTTGTTAAATGCCTTGTAATGGGGCACACAGATCAGCATAAACTCTTAAAAGGAAAGGTGAGGAAAAATTAACTGCCCCTTAAATCCTCTTCTCTCCTTGGACTGAATCCTCTGGCAGAAGGTGTCTTAAATGTCTTAAGGCATATCCAGGTTCTCATATGTTACTCACTCCACCACCACTTGCTCTTAACCACACAAGAGATTGGTCCTGGAAAGAAAAGCAGAAGCATTTGCAGCTGATGCAATGCTTTTTTATCATTCAGCTATCTAGTGAAATACCATTTAAAACAAATTGTAATGGGACAGCTTTTGCACCTTTTAAAACAAAACAAAAAAATAACAAAAACTAAAAACCAAAACCCACCACACAAATTTTCTTCATTCATGGCTTTGTTCTTTCACAACTTCCATGAGAAATTCTCTTTTGCTGAAAACCTAAGATTAGGAACTCAACAACACAAGGTTTTTTTCTGGTATAGAGCAAGCTGTTCCCTATGCTACATTTGCCCACATCTAACAACGTCTGGCTGCATCATGAGCCCTCCTTTCCTTACAGTGAAGTGTTTCAATAACCCATTCCTAAGTGCTGAATAACTGTGGATGAATATAGGGAAGGAATTAACTTAAAACCAAATGGTGTGGCTATGCTTTCAGAATCTTCAATGCATTTTTCCTACGGGAAAAACAACTACGTAGTCAAGAAAAGTCAGCAAGGAAACTTGAGGACACTGATACGTAGCAGCTATTTTACAGCTTTGCTTTTGAGCTGCTGTGATAGTCAAAAGTCCTGATCTGCAAATAAATGCACTATGGAAAGTGGGGTAGTAGACCACAAGGCAAGAAATGCATTGTTCTTCGGTCACCACAGTGACAACAGTGGTGAGTGCTTCAGGGACTCACTATAACCATGTTTCAGTGATGCTTTCTGAGGTGTAGAGCCTGCCTGCCTGTGTCTGTGTTTGACTCTGTAGTCTTCGAGTGTGGCTTTTTTGCTTTCTCTATTAGTAAAGCTTAAAAAAAGAAAGCAAGGCAGAAAAAATTTCCTTAGGTGATCATGCAGTAAAAGTTAAGGACACATAGCACACCTCACTGCATCAAAGGTGGCCAGCGTCCTTAAAATAAGTGGTGACACAAAAGGTTTTCCATTTGTTACAAGGCAGAGCATATTGCACTTGTGCAATGAAATTTATTCTTCATGAAGGTTACTTGAGAGCTGCACGATGAAGTTTGTGTGCAACTCTTTCACAGTTGTCTTTGAGCTTAACAGTTTCCCAGAGCAGCTGAATTAAGTGCCCAATGGACTTTCCTTTGCCCAAATATACCTTGAATATTGGAATAGCTGAGATACGAGCTAATGAATTTTTCTGTCTGTAACAGTGAGATGAACTGAAGGGGAGTCTGCCTCTGCTCCAACCTTTTCTGTATTTGTCAGGCTTTTCCCTGGTGAAAGTCAGTCTCCAAGTATTTTTGCACAACTGTAACCAGAGAAGCTATGTGCAAAATAACTTTAAAGTCAGAATTATCTCAAGATTATTGTGTGCAATTGAATAAAGCATAAATTGCTTTCTATTTTTAATACTCAATTGAATTTCTAAAGCTTGTTTCTAGATTAGAAGTTGGTTTATTATCCTACAGATTCCTGATGGAAATAATTAGCTTCTCTCACTGCCAAGACTCAAAGTAATAAGCTATTCTTGAGAGCTACCCTGCTGATGATACATGTTGAAAAGCATCCTCTCAGTGAGTAATTGTTTTCCTTGTTATCTGGAGAAAGAAACAGATTTACATACCAGAAACAATTGCTGTCTGCTAAAATTGGCCATTTTCACAAAAGCCAATTACTTTTTTCTCCTGTTTCCTACCCAAGAGTTCAATTTTGATATGGAAACTATCCTGCATTACAATGATATGGGGTCAAACTTATCAGAATGTATTTTCTGGTCATTCATCATTCTGCTGTGTGGGTCTTGACTTCCTGCACTCCTCAGTCAAAACATGAGCTGCCTACTTATTTTCTTAGGCTTTGGGTTGGTTTTATTTTGGTTTTGTTGGGCTTTGGGTTTTTACGTTGGTTAGTTGAATTCCTAACATCAAATTTGGGTGAAAGATCTTTAATCTTCCATGCTTTCCATTTTTTAATAATTTGTCCTGTGTCTGGAAATTCCCCTCAGGGCTGGTTTTTTGGATGTTGTGGTGCTGGAGGAAGGAGGCTGATGCTCTGGATGATCATGCCTGCTCCTGTGTTTTAAAATGGACCAATTCTTGTGCTCATGAGCAGTAGTGTTGGGAATTTGGTCCTTGTAGTCTCCTCAACGCCTTTGCTGTTTTTAGGTATGGAAGAATGAACACAGATCTCAGCTTCTGAGTGAATATTATACTTGTTTTGTTCAAAAAGAGATCATTAACATTGGGCTAAATGCAAAGTTTCTTTTGTATGCCTGAACTCCTAAGATGTACAAGGCCTTTGTTTTGGTCTGCACATATGTTGGCTTTGAAGAGGTTAGTAGCCCAAGTACAGTAGAAGCTCAAGGGTTTCTTAACAAAAAAATCATAGAATATCCAGTGTTGGAAGGGAATCCACAAAAATCATGGAAGTCCAACCCCTGGCCATTCAAGGGACCCACAAGGAATCACACCACGTGCCTGAGAGCATCGTGTTCTTCCTGAACTCTGTCAGGCTTGGTGCTGTGACCACTGTCCTGGGGAGTCTGATTCAGTGCCCAACCATCCTCTGGGTGAAGTTTCTCCAATATCCAACCTAAACCTCCCCTGACTCAGCTTCAGGCCATTCCCTCAGTGCTGTCACTGGGCCCCCCAGGGACGGGATCAGTGCCTGCCCCTTCTCTTCCCCTCACAGGAAGCTGTAACTGCACTGGGGTCTCCCCTCAGTCTCCCCCAGGCTGAACAGACCAAGTGACCTCAGCTGCTCCTCACAGCTTCCCCTCAAGGCCCTTCAGGGTCCTCCTTTGGGCCCTCTCTAACAGCTTTATTTGTATTTTATATTGTGGCACCCAGAGCTGTCCCCAGCACTGGAGGTGAGGCTGCCCCAGCTCAGAGCAGAGCAGGACAATCCCCTCCCTTACCCAGCTGGCCATGCTGGGCCTGATGCCCCCAGGACAGGGTTCTTCATCTATTGTGCATGAGTATGAGTCCAAACACAAACAAGTTTCCAGGCTTCATTCTCAAGAGACCAAGGAGTGGTTAAAAACAGTAGAAAAGAAGTACAGATTTCATTTATGTTCTTAAACTCTAGACGAACCCATCTTGACAATCCCAGCAGAGAAAAAATGAAAAATTAACTTCAAGGATGGGGTAGGTGGGTGAAGCAAGAGATAAAATTGTTAAAAAAGCTTTATTAAGAACAAGCTAGCCTATTAAGGAAGCCTCTTGCTCCTGTACTTCTAGTTATATGCTGTTGACACATGCAATCCTTAAAAAAAAACAACACATAAGCCCATAAATGTAAGTACCAGATAATGATTTGCAGTTTTTATGGTCATCTTTTCTGTTCTCAATTAATATTTTTCTCCTGAAATGTTTGTCATGACAGTTAATTATTTAAAGTTTTTATATAGTTATGGGCTTCTCTCAAGGCAGGTGTTACATTAGGCAATGCGGAAATACAGAAAAGACCATGATCTCTGCTGAGTTTACTCTCTGAGAAGCTGAGACAGACTAATAAAAACAGGCACCAAATAGAAAACTGGTACAAATGGATTTCTGTTTGAATCATAGCCTGTGCCAGGAAAAGAATAAAGTGTTCTCAAGTATTTATTTCCTTCTTCAATAATCACTAAGGGAATAACCTTCATATGGGCAATAGGGGTTTTCTTCTAGCTTTAGATCAAGTAAAAATTGTAGGGATCTCTCCCATGCCTAAACCATTTAGTTAAGTGTATGTTAACTGTAGTCAAATGCTGTCTTACAGTCCCACTTAGAAATAGTATCTAGACACTGAACTTCTTTTAAAAACAATATTCTGGAATATCTATACTCTACAAGTGTTGTCCAGAGGTCATAAGTTTGCTCTGCTCTTTGAAGGGAAATACAGCACTGACTGCAGTAGAAAGGGAATGACCCAAAAGGTTGGCTAAATTGGGACAAATGGATTACAAAACTAGTTATTGACTTCATTACCACAATAGGCCTGCAGCACATGTAGACATTAGTGGAATTAATCTGGCAAGGCAGAATCCAGTTGGTCTATTAATTTTTTTCTACTTCAATATACATGCTGCAGCTGCAAAGACAGTGATGATAATAACTGAATTTTAGTGTCTGAAGAGAAATGTTTGCAATCTCAATGCAAAGATGAAGTTTATACATGTATAAAAGAACCTTCTGAAGGACCAAGTAGTAGAAAAGGTCCACGTGGCTTGTTTAACACCCATGTGGCTTGTATAGAATGCAACTGGGGAAGAATTCCAGCTTCAGTTGTACCAAGTAGGCAGATTCCAACCCCCTGATATGTAATATTGGGTGGGTGGAAATTGAGCTCACTTTCAAATAAATGCAAGTACAGTCAGTATAGAAGAGAGTTTGATGGATCTGTTCTGAAGTGATGTGTGTTAATAATAACTGAGCTATATTGGTAAAGCTGTGTGCTTCTTGCTCAGGCGTGGGCAGAATATTTTTGGTGCCCATTAGAGCCTACTGAGTTAACCTGTGATGTGGAGTCCAGTGAAGCAATGTGGCATTTGAAGTCTAGGAAATTCTGCAAAAATTTCATCTAAGAAAGGTTTTTCTAGTGTTGAGTGGAATTATTAAATTATATTCTGGCCAGGCTCTGAAGCATGATACAATATAACTGAGGAAAAAAATCGCTGGTGTGCCCACAGAATCTTCCACTCCCCAAACCCTTGAATCCTACTTTCCTGACTGAAAAATAAAATACTTTCTTTGATCCATCATATGTTCTCGTAGAAATTTTCCTGGTAATTATTAGCTGGGAAACTCTCGCCTGCGAAGTAGAAAATTGGACTTAACAAATTTGACTTGAGAGCATTTTTGTCTTCTCCTTCCTCTTACTAACCTACTAAGTGTTAAGGTGTGTGTTGGCCCTGTTCTTCCTCATTTGTTGTGTCCTGTAATGAGATCTACACCTTCGTTTTGAAGATGTACCAGCTAAATAGCTGGGCAAATTCATACAAATAACTTTAATTTTTATTTAGTGATTAAACCTTGAATTGCAAAGATAAATGTTGATCACAGATTCTTTTAGTCAGATTAATGGATAACAGGATATGTTATCTAGTTTGGGATATATCAGTGGATGTAGATTATCCAGGACGCTTTACCTGTGTGTTGTAGGTAACTTCCCTATTACATGAAGTATTCATATCTATGGTGAACAGATATTAAATCCTCGTTGGATTGTTCTGTGTTATTATACCTATCTGGATGCTAATCAGTGCACTGAGCTTGGTCTGGGATCTGGGATGTGACAAGAGCAAGGTGACTCTTTATCCTTGTAACACATTTCTCATCTCCAGCAGATCTCTGCTTCTAACTTTTGTCTTCATGTTCCTCTGAAATTTGCTTAGCAATCAAATCTCATGTCCAAATTTTTTCCCAATTGTTTCTATTTGTACATGTTCTCTGAGGGCTTTTGTAGAGGAAATGTGGAAATATTCTAAATGACCTTCTAGATAATATTCTCGATATTTGTTTCACACTCCAATTTACATAAGGGTCTATTGTTACTCAGAGGACTATTGTTAGTAAATACATTGTTATAGCTTGTCTTACACTTCTGAATTTTTCATGAAGTGCAAAGTTAACATCCAAGACCTTGTAAGAGACCCAGGGAATCAAATAAATCGAGTCACCTGTTGAACACACCCAGCTCTTGATATGACTATCTTGCTGGTGCTGAGCTAGTCACAGTACAAATGTAAGTGGGTGGATTGATATGGTGTGTCTGAAGTTGCTTTTCTTCTAAAGAATATTGCTCTGGGGCTTTTATGCATGTCTGATCTCATCAGGTCCAGGGGATATGTAAGTATCTCAGCTATTATGCCACTTACGACACTCTATGTTGATTTCTGGTAGAAATGGAGTATCAAGTTTGAATATATCCACTGTGGGGGAGGGTTGTAACTTTAAATCTGTGTTTCAGTGCCCTTCCAAGAATCAAATTCATAGGAAAAAAAATTGCCATCAATTTTCACCTAGTTGGAAATACTGGTAGATTAAATTATTTTTTTCAAGTATTTTAGGGACTACCAATACATGAATCCTGAGAGATTTAGAGATCAGATGATTATTCATGTTTAGTCCTATAGAATAATGCATGTGGGTTAAAAAACTTTAAATTCAAAATTTTAAACTACCCTTGTTCAGGAAGGAACTTTTTTCATTGCGATTGTATTTTGTAAATGGCAAAGGGAAAGCACAGATATTGTAACTCTTGCTCAGGGTCACAGATGAAGCAACCCCAAGAACTTGAAGCTCTAATTTTTCATTTCTGTGTTTACAGTATGAAGGGATCAGCATCAAATAAGCTTTGCATTTGATTGCTTTTTCTTTCAGAACCTTATCCAAGCCCTTCTTTCTTATCTCCTGGTAATTTTTTTTCCTCATAGATAAGGGGAATCTGTTCTCTGTGTATCTTTCTTTCCTGCTAATAGGATATAGATAAGATACTGTCTCTGATATTGCCCCTGCTTTCATGTCCTACACTTTCTTCCACACTGACAACTCAGAACACACATCAGTTAAACAGGATTTCCAGCTCTTGCCTGTTCATCTCTCTGATCAGATTTTGATGGAGAGGTCATTAGAAAATGGGTTCACAGTCTTCAGATGTATCTGTACTCTTCCTGACCTATGAATCTAAGACATCTCTGAAATACTTTTCTGGCTTCAGTGAGAAATCTTGTAGAGATACTGTTCTTTTAGTTTATCCTGATTGAAACTCTGAAAAAGTCTAGAAAATACGTGTGATAAGCTCTGTAACGTTCTCCTACAATTTGAACATCTATGCATGAAGTACTATTAAAAAGAAAAAGAATTCAGTGACAAATTCACACATTTTGAGATGCATTGAACATGCAGTATTGAAAGTATACTCCAGCAAGTTTGCAGTTATAAACTAGAATAAGTTAAAGAGGCAGAATGGTTGGTGCTTACACTGACACTTTTTTATTTTAAGACATCTTTATGCTACTCTTAGCTGAATTGCTAAAGGTGTTTTTCTAAGGTGCGAATGTCAGCTGATCAAATTGGAATAGGCCAGTTTTCCAAATGTGATGCCTGCTCTGAATTTTCCCAGGATACTAACAGGAGTTTAATTTACATATATGGTGTGTTAGCAGATTTAACCCTTATGTGAGAGAGTGGTGATGCTTCAGGGAACTTGGAAAATACTGAAGTTGGAACAGGAATTTCAGAGATACTTCCTTAGGATTTGATGCTTTCCCTGGGTTCCATCATGACCATTTGCCAAGCCTGAATGCTGGAGTGCTCCCTGCCAGGCAGCACAATGGTGTGTATTTGCTAATCAATCAGTTGAAGCCTGGTGATGGTCAGGCATGGAGTAGTGAATCATGATGAAAGCCAGACATTTAGACAAATGTGGAAAAAAAAAAAGTAACTGAAAAGTTTTAAAATAATCATTTGATTGATTGTAGTTTAAGTTGTAAAGCTGCAAATGATTTTGAAGGGAATTGAAGAAATTGGGAAGGGGAAAAATATCAAACTATCAGTATGAAGAATGATTATATTGATACATTGCTGAGTTTCCAAGCCTACCCTGAGAGAAGTAGATGTTTACAGGATCCTGAGCAAGCTCTTTCATCTAGTTGCTCATACACAAGCACATAAACCACCACCACCCCCACCCACCCCAAAATAAAAAATCAACACAAGTATCTTCCCTGAGTCAAACCTCAGCACTTGCTGAACAGCACAGATAGAGAAGTTTCCAAGGGGACTTGAACTGAGAAGCTTAAAGGGTGGAGGACAGAATTAGGAAAGCTTTGAGTGCTTGAGAAATTCAATCCAATATTTTTATTTTGATTGAAGGTGAGTAAATGTTGCTACTTCAGTTATCTTGAAAATTTCTGCCAATTTTACTCCATTTCTTTTGTCTGCTTTGGTGAATTTTCCCCTACTTTCACATGTGTGTATTACAAGCTATTATTTGGCTGTTCCTCAAAGCTTTTTGCAGAGTCCATGGAAACAGACACTTCTCTGTTCTGCTTCCCATGCCTGCCCTCCGGTGGGATGAGCTGTGTTCTAGCACTGCCTGTTTCCCATCCTTGGATGTTGAGGGAGTCCACATGTCTGTCATCCCTGCCCCACTCAGAAGATTTTCAGCCTTTATTGAGATAGCCTTTTATTTGGATTCAACTTAGTAATTTGGCCCAATTAAAGTAATCCTTTTAAGCAGGGGTTTATCTATATTAAAACAATGTCATAGGCTAAAGTTGTTCCACATTTCCTTTAATTCCTCTTCATTTTCACATTTTATCTAGGTATAGATTCCTATTTTTACTATCCAACTATCACAGAAGCCTTGTGGGATATTAATAAATAGCTCTAATAGCCAGATACAAACTTGCTTTTTCCAGCAAAAGTCACTGTTGGAGGCATGACAAAGAGTGGTGTGTCATATTACCACTTTTTTAGATCAAATACCTTCACTTTTTAGGCAAAAGGCTGCATATTGAACGCCTACAGGATCTTTGCCAGTGTTAGAAGTGACCCTGAGCAGCTGGTGAGAGAGATTTCAGCAGAAGCTTTGCTCAACCTTTGCAGCTCTGGGCTGGGGATGCTCAGTCCAGATGGAATCTGCAAACCATTCAGCTGCCAAACTCAAATAAGCCTTTAGTGGTCATGTGTAAAACAGGATTTTTCTCTGTTCAGAGGTTGTGTAAACTTTGGCATATTTTCCTGGAAACAGGAAAATTCAATATCCTTCCAAAACCATACCGAGCTCCTTCTTAAAAGTGGAAAGCTTTATTTTTAAATTTTTTTCAGACTGTTATGACTGTGTCACCATGAAAGAGTTTGAGGTTTTGGTTGGTTGGTTGGGTTCTTTTTGGTTTTTGTGGTTTTTATTTTTGTTTTTTTGTTTGTGTTTTTTGTTAGTTAGTTTTTATTTTGGGGTTTTTTTTTGGTGTTTTGTTGGTTGGATTTTTTTATGGACAATAAAAAAGTTGTATGAATTCGTTGGGAATTTTCCAAAATTCACCCTTAGGCAGATGTCTATCAGGAAATTTTCATGGTCCAAATGGACTCACAAAGCAGGCTCCACTAAAGGACATTTGGGATATAGGCAGCACTGTTTATACTACAGTGATCCTGACTTTGGAGATGCATGGAGCATCTACTGCTAGGTTTTCCTACAGAATCATGAGAGCCATGCTTGAGTTTCGTTCTGCAAGATGCAGGTTCACACCCAGGAAAAGCTCTGAGGGCTTTCTGCTATGTACACAGCCACTGCTGAGTGCCAGGGTGCCCTGTGTAAATACTAGGCTCTCCTGCTGGCATCTTCCAAACCAGTCCTGATCTTTTAAAAATGTACAAGTTGTAAAAGCAGACACGCAAGAACACCCCTAAAAGAACGATCTTTAGCAGATCTTGAGGCAGCTGGTGTTTATAAATGTTTTATGTATCTCACTGCACTAACACTGACTAGACCTTTGTGTGCCACCTGGACCTGAATGGGAAAGCTCCTTGTGTGATGCAGTTTTGTTGCCATTCTGGGTGAGACAGATGGGCGTCCCCGTGCCATGCTGGCAGGCTGGATTGCACCCACGGGTGTGCAGGGCTTAACAAGGAGCTGCCCTGGGCTTGCAATGGGAGCTGGGCACCCAGAGGATAAACCTGACTGTGCTGCTGAGCTGCTTTCTCTTTGTGC
Organism: Thryothorus ludovicianus; assembly: GCA_013397245.1. Lineage (NCBI taxonomy): Eukaryota > Metazoa > Chordata > Aves > Passeriformes > Certhiidae > Thryothorus > Thryothorus ludovicianus. Next base: position 587,057 of record VZTB01012398.1, read on the forward strand.
ATATGTGGGAACGTGGCCTGTGGGCCCAGGGTTACCCTGCAGAGAGCTGGGCCAGTGTGCGAGGGTCTGAGTGCCAGTGGTCCTAACAGGGCTCTGGAAATGAGAGGAAACCCTTTTGTTAGGCTGGAGCAGGAGTCTTCCCATTGGGCTACTGCTTTGAGGACAAGATAAACACTTGATTCTGATCATGCAGTGCAGAATTCCCTTCCAGAGATTTCTCAGGGTCTGTTTAAGAGCGTGTGCTTTCAAATAAGGAATAGGGAGACATTGTCTCTAGGGCCTGTCTCTTACCCCCTTCTCTTCCATAAAACACATTTCTCGAAGCAGAATATATGCATTATAAATGTCTTCTGGCTGTGTTGCCATGCTTTTTTTATCTTTTTCTTCTTTGTGTACAGTAATACCAGTTTCCTGTACTCAGGGGACAATGGTCTGCTGGAAAATTATTTGACTGCTCAGGAGAGACAGTCAGACAGTCTGGTGGGGAAATGATGACAGTGTCTAGAAGGAAGAAGGGTATGTTTTTCTATCTATACAATTACCAGCTGTAATTTATTTTGAGAAATAGGAAGCAGAAGCTTAAGCCAAGATCTGCCTTCATGATCACCAAGTGCAAGACCAAGCCCAGTGTACACTCTTGGGTGTGGGCTGGCCCTGCTGGCAGGCACCTGCTCTGAGCTGACTTAGAAACCCTGGGCATTTCTGGTAGTGCTTGCTGTGTCCAAGAGCTCTGCTCCTGCAGTACCCAAGCCTGTGCTGATCACAGATCTGTGGTGTCCAATGTCAAAGAACATATCAAGGGTCTTCCTTGGCATTCAACATAGAGACTCAGTGTGGCCAGTGCCTACTAACTTCAAGAGAAGTGCTCCAAAATCATTGATTCTTCACCCTCTCAGTGATTAGTTTTAAATTTTTTCAGAATTATTTTGTTGGTTTGGGTTTGATTTTATTTAATTTTTTTTCTCTTTTCTTTAGAAAATCAGTCTTTTTCTACATTTGATTGCTACCAGGGTGGCATTGTCACCTGAATGTAAACAATATCACATGTCCCAGAGGCAGTTTTGTGGTATATGTCACCCCATTAAACAGTCTACAACAAGACTTGAAATTTTAAAAAGGCAATTGTAACTCGAAGCAAATATCAGCCTAATTATTTGTGATAACTTCTGTCATGTATTTAAGGCAAGCCCCTGGAATAAGATAATTTTTTTCTTTCCCCTCGTACTGTTCTTTTGATATTCTTGACCCCTGTGGTCAGAATCAATGCATTGAAATCCCACGAAAAACATGGAAAGAAACACGAACTTAACATTTCATTCTATCACTGAGATTCTCCTGTAGATTGACTTCTAAAGATGTTTTCCTTTAGGCTGATAACACCTAAAAATAGTTCAGATTTTATAGTAAATCTCCCCTCTGTGGATTTATACCCATTGCCTCACTGAAGCTTCAGTCTGAAATGGTTGGCTTTTGAAAGCTTTTTATGATGTAAAGGAGGCCGTGTAGTTTTATTGCCACTACCCAGCGAAGCGTGGTTCCATCAGAGCCTTTTATCGGGAGTTTACAAGCGCAGCGTTACAAATGAGTTTGCTGGCAGGGAGCTGACCCCTCACTGTGGAAGGCAGAGGCTGGTTGTATAATTCAAAACATCAACGTCTGGCCTTCTGGGATTTCCACCTGAAAAAAAGACTTTGTATGAAAGGGCTCGAGGCAGATAAGGGTGGTACATGCAGGGCGGCGAGCCCTGCCTGGCGAGCAAAGCTCAGTCAGCACTGGCTCCATCAGAGCCACCAGAGCTCTGCACCATGCTTGGAAATGGTGCCTGAATACGCTGATTTCGAGTCATCACAGAGCACTTGCCATGCAGGGGTGGGAAATGGCTCAGCCCCAGCTGCACCAGGGTCTGCCTGTGCTGATAAGCCTTGCTCAAACCCATGAGGCTGTGGTGATCAGACCTCTGCTAGCTCAGGCACCTCTGCTCCAGCTCCCCTGGCACTGCTGTCACCCTGCCTGCCTTCAGCAGACCCTCTTCCTTAGACCCCTCTTGTATCAGTGTGATGGTGCCAAATCCTGCACGGGACTAGGGGGCAGAGTAATTGATTTTTCAGTTCACTGGGAGTTGTGAGAAAGTGCCTGTGTGCGTGTGTGTGTGTGTGTGTGGTGGATGGAGTATTTGAATTTGAATGGGAACATTGGAAAAGGGGTTTCAGTGTGTTCAAAATGGAAGGACACGCTGAAATGAGCAGTAGCTGTAGCAAGGAAGTTTGAAAATGCCAAAATAAACCGTGTTGACTTTTGAAATCTCTGTAATTTATTTTTATGGAGTTTAAGGAGACAACTTGAATTTAAAGGTTTTAGAAATGTTACTAAATTTATGCTTTTGGTGGGGAAAATATGGATGTGATAAATATCATCCAGTTCTGTCTGGAAATGTAAAAGGAAAGAATAATACAGGCATTACAAAGGACTGTCATTACAAACAAATGTCTTTCTGGTACATGATACAGATATAAGAGGAAAAATTAAGACCAGGCAACCTGAGTAAAATACAGTAGTGTCAGATGTGGGCTAACTACTAATAGTGAAAAATGGAGGCCAAGGGAAACAGTTATTCTAACTCTTTTTTTCACCCACTTAGTACTGATGTAAAGGATTACAATTAATTGAAAATCAAGAATCAGGCCCTCAAGGGTTGAAGGACCAACATACCTGTTTGTAGGACAAATATGAGTAATACACAAGGATTTGGAGGATAAATGGTTTATCCTAGAGAAAGTCTTCTAATGCCCTCTCAAAGCAGCCTTCTGTGTTTCAAGGTTTCATCAAAAGAATTAAAACCATATCAAAACATCCACCAGGAATTAGTCAGTGACTCCCACATGGCTTCCTGCGTGCTTGGAACCAGCCTGTGGAGGAAGATTTGCTGTGCCCTCACTATGTGTGACTTTTGGGCTCCAGTCCAGCAGCCAGACACCGAGGGCATCAGATCTGCCACTGCTTCCTCATTAATAAATCCCATGTGGGTCTGGAGAAAATATAGTAGCACCAAATGATAATAATTTATTTCCAGCATGAAGTTGGAACATTCTACCATTCTCATTCATTCTAACATCAATTTTCTTTTTTAAGTAATTTACCTTTTTTTTTTTCTCAAAATCTACCCTGAACCAGTGTATTTCTTGAGCTTTTAAAGGCAGTATAGGTATCTTAGAAGAGCAGAAACAAAATGGTTTAACAGGGCCACAGGGATGTTAAAGAATATAAGGGTTTAATATAATGGTTTAAAATTTTATTTATTTTTAAAGTCTTCTAATGACTTTTGTTTTTAAACTTTCAGAGACATCTGGGCACAATGTATTTGTGTGTCTCTACATTTCTAAGAGTTCACACTGTGTGTGAAGCTAGCCTGAGTGTTGCACATCACTGACTGAACAGCAATGTCTGCATCATTCTCCCTGTGCACAAAGCGGGGATTTCTCATTTCATACATCACTAGAAATTTGCTGCTGCAAATCTGTGAATACAGATAACCCTATCCTGCTCATTAACACCTAGAATTTACAAAGTTCCTTCCCAGATCAGGATGTATAAGGAGCAAAGTGTTTCTAGCCTTTGCACTCCTGATGGGAACAGCTTTGGATACAAACAAGGTTTTTGGTCAAACCAGCTTTCTTCACATTATTGTTTGCAGACAGACAACAGCCCAAAGAGCCTCTATGGAAGTTCCACTTTCAGCAAGGACCCTGAGTTGGGATTTGAACAAGGAATTTGTTTTTTGTGATTTGCATAAACTAGATCCTTGTTAGCATCCCCCTGAGATTTACAGAATCTAATCTTACAGAAAGCAAAGGCAGCTTTCATTCACCATCCATTTTAGACCACAGCCCCTGTGGCCAGCATTGTTCATCTGCTCCTTCCCCAGCACCAGGTGCTTTGAGTTGCTTTACACCTTTACAGCTGCACTGATCTGCATGCATCTGCCCCAGCCCTGGCTCATGTTACAGGCAAGGAGCATTTGGCAGATTTTCTGTTCCTTGTAATAACTGTCTGTTACATGACTTTTGGTGTTGCCAGCTAAACTGTCCTTGGGCTGGGATTTTGGCTATTTCTTGAGAAAGGTCCCCAAGATATACTGCTGTTTGCCACTATGTGGGTCAGAAGCAATCTGGTCTTCTAGGTGATCTCAGTTCAAAGGAAGCTTTATTTTTGCACAGTGAAAATGTCTGGTTTGGTTTTGTGTTTTTTCAATATTTTTGAGTTAAATGATCAGTCCTAATACTCCATTCTTTCAGTTGAGCTCTTCTCTATAAGACTATTCTCTGTCATTAATTGCAATCAAGGCCTTCCTTAATTTTTTTCTAGGTTTCTCTGACTTGAATGTCAACTGGTCCTGCAACAGTCCAGTTTCATAATTCCTCTGGGACAGTAACATTTTCTAAAACATGGTACTATAGCCAGGCATTTTTTGTAACCATCCTTTAACTATTTCTCCCTCCTCTGGAAATAGCTTCTGCTCTGTGTTCTAGTTCTGAATGAATTAATTTGCCATGCTGGTTTGATTCATTTTAGCTGTCCTCTGAAATATCAGCTTGTTTCTCTCCTAACAATCCTTTTCTCCATTGGTCACTTCATCTCACACTAATTAAGACTTAAATTCAGATATTTCTGGTTTAAATAAACTGGGATTGGGGGTAGAGTAAGTTGTTGATTCATGCTGTGTGATGTCCAGTTGGTCCCTTCTGGGACTAGATGAGCAGGAATGCTGGTTGCTGTCTGCCTACTGTGCAGGGAGATCATTCCCCTGGAGGTGTGGAGAAGCCCACTCAGCCTCCTTTTGCATGGGTCAGCCTTGCAAACCCCTCAGGAAGGAGCAGGGGAGGGGATGCAGCACTTTCCAGTAGGAACCAGAAAATACTATTATGCCCAAAAGACTGCACTGCTTTGCTTTTGTGTTTATTCCTGGGATTTTTTTACTGCTTTGGAGAACTAATATAATTTCTATTTACCCAGCCGTACATAATTCTGTGCTATGCTTTTTCTTTACTGTATTTTTATGTGGGAGTACATTGATATTTTTGTCTCAGCTGTACAATCATGAGATAAAATGATAGCTTGTTCTTGGATCATTTTGCATTTTGAAGGGTCATATAAAAATCCTTAAGAAACAAGTAGTAGTACTATATTTAATTTCCAGTCAAAATAGATCTCAACTAATGAAAATAGATGCTTTAAATATCTTCTTTTTTTTTTTTTGCAAAACTATGAAAGCACTTCAGCTATTTTTTAAGTGCATTTGAAATCTAAAGCTCAAATTTTTCTCTTACCACATGTAAATGCATGATAGGAATCTTTAATTCAATATTTTTAGAAGATTTATTTTCTTAATTTAAAAGGGCAGACGCCACAGAGGGGAGATGTGCAAAGAGGAGTCTGGAGAATTACACATTTCTCTAGTGCTTGCATTGATTATGTCATTTTAGATGAGGTATCTTGTGCTTCAGTTCTCTCCTTCTATGATCAGAGTTAATATTTACTTTATTAAGAAACCTTGATTTAACTTCAGAATCTCATATCCCTATTATGTTATTGCTTATTATAAATCAAGTTGATGCACTTAAAAGGACTCATATGCATGCAAGAGATTACAAAAGTGCTGCTCACATGGTCCAAATGAAACACATTAGCAATATATAAACTTTTCCCTGTCGTGTGGCAGAATGCGGAAGCATTTGCAGGATCAGTACTTTACAATAGAAAAGTACACAGCTTTATATTCTGTCAGGAAAGTTCTCATTCTGCTGTACCTGACATGGCTCAGAAGGACACCAGACACTTTGAAAATCTGTTAAATTTAATGGCTAAAGAGAATGGCAAGAGAAAGCATTATTATTACTTGGAAAAGAGTTGCTAGCTCACATGATGCCTTGCAATTAGCAAAAAATGCCAAACTCCTGCCCTTGAGAGAATGTGAGATGGGACATCAGTTCACAGTGAGGAGATGTGGCTTCTCTTTGAAAGGTGGGCAGATGACTGCCTCACAATAGGAATGAGCTTGCAAGATTTCAGAAAGCTTTATGAGGGTTAAAAAACAGTGAATAGGTTTTGATGATGAGATACAATGAATTTAAGCTGCTTCTAAGTTTGACTGCCTTCTAATGCAGGGTAGTGAAGCAGGTGGCTGAGTACATCAGAATTTTCATCTCTGGAGAACTTCAGGTGCAAGGTAAACAAACTTCTGTTTGTTTTAATATAATTGATAGTTTATCCCATCTTTGTGCATGCTTAGCAATCTCTTGAGGTCTTTGCCTGCCAACTTTTTTATGCTCTTATGAAAAGTGAAGGCCCACTTCATGCATTCTTCTTTGGGCTATAATTGCCTCAGATTCGATGAAGACTTTGTGCTGTCTCACACTGCCAGAGACAACTTTCAGATTTGCATTCTTGCAAAAATTTCCGTTTCCTTAGTGGGGTGTTAAACACACTATCTGACCACCAAAAAGAACATAAAATGAAGGATATATTACTGTAAATATGAAAAGTAGGGCTGGTTTAGTGAAGTTTCACGGTTTTATACCCCAAAAAAAAAAAACCAACACCTTTGTGTGTGGTGCTATTTGCCATATTAGTGATAGATGCAAGAAGAACACAAACTCTACCCTGGCACAAGCTACTCTTTACTGTCGAACTTCATTCTATTACAAAAGAGAGTTTTCTGTGCAGCAACAGACAAGAATTTCCTTTAGACTTATTGGCAAGTAAAAGCATTGCTTGCATCAGCTGCATTCCTGCCTCCCCAGAGATTCAACCATTGACCACCCCAGCTCCCATCTCCACTGAGCTTCATTAAGGAAAACTTGAAGTTCTTAAATTAATGACAAGAACACAGTAGAGGAACAAGAAAAGAAATCCTTCCATTTGACTCTGCCTTGGGTACAAATTTCCATCCTAAGACTGTTTCTGTACATAGAGCACCACATTACAATGATTACTCTGAATCTGCCTATCTCCAAACACCAATTTTGAGAGTTGTTCAACAAATCTTTTTTTTTTTTTTTGTAGTCCCACTGCAGCAAGGAACAGAACTGGGATAAATTAACCCTCTGCTTATTATATGCATGAGTGTATTGGATGGCTCACTTCAGGCTGGTGCACTGACTTGTGCTGCCTGGTGTTAATTGATGGTTTAATCTTTCATTCCTTTGCCTTAGCTTTCGTCCTCTTAGGATGTTGGAAAAATATTTTTTTTTTGAAACGCATTTTCCTAATAATAATAATGTCACTTTGGGTCTCATGACTTATTTCAGGGCTCATTTGGTGTTATATTTAGATAAGAACTCCTGCAGAATACTGAGAGGTCATTTTGGAAGAAGCTGCCATAAACAATTATGATGAGAAAAGTGATATTAATGTGAATTCACTAAATAAAGTGGAGAAGTCATCTAATATCTCCATGAAGCTGTGATGAACTTGGTTTTTGTCACAGCTATGCTAAATTTGCTCTTTAAAAGTATTATTTTGTGTATTATTACCCAGTTGCTTCCATTTGGCTACAGATTCTTCCTATTCATATCCTGCTTTATGCTAGGGAAAGACTAAATCTTCCCTTCTTACAAATGAGGGTAAAATACTGTTTTTATAGATTTGGCTAAATCTAATCCATAATTAGATTTTAGTTCTATGAAATTTACCTCTTGATGCTTTTGTGGGGTTCTTTGCTTTCTAAGGAAGTTTTTTTTAGAGTGCATCTCTGTACCTAAGGTTCCATATATTCTGAAATACTCCTGGATATTCTGGAATTAGACAAGTGTATAGAAAAGCAAATATTCTTAGTTCACTGTTTTCAATCAAGAACAGAAACAATGTTCAAGTTCTGTTCACAGTGATTGCTAATTTCTTGCTTTAGAAGTTTGTCTGTACCATGTGATTAACTGTGAAAGTTGTTGCAGTATAAATGTATGGAGCGATGACTGTTCTAGGACAACTCCCCTGTAAATGCTCTTCTTGTCTCCATGTGGGAAGAATTCTGCAATAGCTACTGGTTGCCCCCCTTTATTCTCCCTTAACCTGGATTAATTGTCCCTTATACATGAGTCAAAAGTACAGTTTGTGTATTCAGGCTGAATTCAGGTTTCATTGACTTCAGCGCCAGCTTATGACAACTGAGAAACTTTGAAATACTTCTTCACAGTGATTAATGCTAAAGGTATAAAAAGGCATAGAAGTAAGCCAAAATCCTCTGTTGGATAGCTGAGGTCTTCATATATCTGACTTCTGAAATGTAACTCAGAGCCCCATTTCACAGGTGCTGCTATATTCCTTATGGGTTGAAGCAGAACTTCCAAAGGGGAGATCTGGTCTTTAGGGCTTTAGCTATGACCTAGAAAGCTAAATCTTAATGTTGTGTTTTGGACTTTCTCCCAAAACTCTTGTGATAACAAACTACTTTGGTGAGTCTATAATGCAATAGCTCTGAACTAATGAAAGAGGAAAGAGGAATAATCCTTTCTCTTCTCTGTGCAACTAGCAGAGACGAGAATTTGTTACAGAGAACTCCTGGACTCTTTTTTTTTTTTTTTGGCCTTTATGCATTGTGAGCATCTCACAATAGACACATAAAATGAACAAAGGTGTTTGGTCATGGGAAGCCATTTTACATTCAACTCTGTCACAGAATAGACACAAAGATACATAAACAGAGTTATGCAAACACTCATATATCTTCATTTTGTTACGACTTTGTTCTCATGCAACATCTTCCCCCCTCTGTCTTTGCTCCCTCCTTTCCCTGAAATTCAAGCTCAAAAATGTTTCATAGAATCATAGAATGATTTGGGTTGGAAGGGGCTGTAAAGGTCATTTTCTTCATATTCTGCTGCCATGGGCAGGGACATATTCCACTAGATCAGGTTGCTCAGAGCCTCATGCAGCCTGGCCTTGAAAAATTGCAGGTATGGGGCATCTACAACTTCTCTGGGCAACTTGTTCCAGACAGGTTGTTCACTACCTTCACTCTAAAGAATTTCTTCCTAATATCCAGTCTAAATCTAAAGCGAACCTCTTTCGTCATAAAGCTATTCCCCATTGTTCTATCACTGCTTGCCCTTGCCAAGAGCAAGCATTTGGCTTTCCAATTACAAGAGAAGGGGAAAAACACTTCACCCTATCAAACTGTAAATGTCCCAAATCCCGAGGAAAGGACAAAAGATTGTGATATATATTAGAGAAACATAACTTCAAATACTGGCTGGTCAATGCATGAAGGTGTATGGGGCTTAAGTCAAATTCAGCATTATTGACAAGAATGCCAAAGACAGCCTGATTTCAAAACTGACATCTTGATTTAGAGTCAACTTAAGCATGCTTAAAGCCCTTCTTGATAGTGCTGCCAGGAGGGAGGCAAATCCTGGAGCTATTCTAAATGTCACCCTTGTATACTTGGGTTGCTTCAGCTGACAAAAACTTGATGGCCACTTGGAAAATTGACATGATAGAAAACACAGAAAAGGATACAACCGCAGCTCAATTAAAGCCACCAAATCTTTCCTGACATGATTCCTGTCTTCCTTTGTGCTAAAAAGAAGAGGGGGAACAAAAAAGAAAAGTCCTGGCTTTTGTGTTCACTAAGCTGTGGGTTCATTTGTAATACTGGAAATAATCCAAGAAGGCATGGCAGCAGGGCTTTTGTGTTCTCAAAAACAAGTTATCCATTAAAAACTTCAGATTACTTCTCTGCCTGTCCTCCTGCCTTGCCTTGTTCCTTTTCCCCCTTCCAAATTGCTAAGTTTCTATCATCTCTCAACAGTCATTGTGTGGAGGTCATTTTAGTGTTGTTTTTTTGTCTCTTTCCTGCATTCCCTTCAATTTAGAAAGTTCCTCTGGTACAATTTGTACCTCTCAATTGCTTTCAGTCAGAATTAAGCGCACGGCTTTGTACCTTTAATTTGTCTAGCACAAACACCTCACGTACTTGTCAGAGGGGATTCACCTCTTTGTTAGCTGCATTTATAAAACCAGACTTGACTCATGCTGGAAGGTTTTGCTGGTCCTTTACCCTTCAGCAGGAAATGACATGAAGTCCTGTTTGAAGCATTTTATCTTGAACCAGAGTTATGCTTATATGTGCACGCTGGAAAACTAGAGTGGTTTCAAGTCTTCAACAGAAAATTAAAACCCTGTAAGAGTAAGGCAGAGTGTGTTTCTGAGAATGCTTCTCCCAGTGCTCCCCACTCCCCACTCCACTGGCCTGGTCCTTGCTGAGGGCTTGGGTCTATGCTTAGACTCCACTGTTCCCAAAGCCTCTCTGAGGCATGAAGTGAGACAGATTCAAGGCAAATTAACTCTAAACCAAGACTATGTTTAACTTACAAATGCAGTTTTCAGGGAAAATCTGAAACTTGCTATAGAAATATTGGAGAAAAAAGTCACCACACTGAAGTCAAAGCTCTTGTAGCTGTATAATTTCACAGATGGAAATATTTTTACTGATCTGTTATACACTCTCTTGACCACCATCTGATTCTTTTTTTCCCCTTTAATAGTTATGGTGTCTTAGTCTGATTCAGACATAAACAGTTAGCAGCTTTTATGTCTCTCTGTTTCTCTTTCCTTATACAGCTACCTGCAGAGTAATTTTAGAAGCAGTATTTTAAAGAGCCTTTCTTGAATGATCCAAGCAAGTCGAGAGGCCTTCTTCTCTTTGCAAGTGAGCAGCTCCCTAACCCCAGCTTTATGTAACTCTAGGGTTAATATTTTGCCACGTTGTAAATTCACTGGTTCAGATCCTATAATATATGCACTTAGTAAATCACTGTTCCTGGAAAGTTGATTATTTTTTTTCACTCACTTAATATTCCTGTGGCATATAGAAGGTGTAAGATGAGTAAGTAGAGCAATGAGACTACAAAAATCTGAAGTCAACCACCAGTTCTTATTGCTTTTGTGCTAGCTTTTGTGGTAGGATTCTTCCCAAAATGCTTAGTGGGAGATGTTAATTCTAGAATTAAATGAATTACTTATGTAGCCACTTGGTATCCTTTGTCTTGGGGGAACAAAATGTGGCATCATCTCCTTGTTTTCAAAAACTCTTGGAACAAGTCTGATTAGAAAAGAATGAGTAAGTTTTTGAGCTGACTTAGACTCTCACAATGTTAACATATTCTTGTTTTTATACAGCCTGATAGTAGTATGATTATAAGCTGTAATTACCCCATGCATTGCTGGAAGAGGCATTTCAACCTCTCTGAATTCTTTAGCAGATCGACAGAGTGTAGCCAATATTTACTTTCTACTTTTACAGAAATTAAGCGATAAAATATTCTGAAAGTCACACATACTTTCATCATCTGAAGGTGACTCGGTGGTAGTACTTCAGACAGCCCTTTTAAGCCACATCCACCCTAGTCGTCCTGAAATACAGTCTTAAACGGAGTCATCACTGAAAAAAAATCTGTCACCAGTCTGTCCATTGCCTATATAAAGCCACAAAATAAGACGTACTGTCATAACCTTGGCAAGAGAGCCAACATGAAAAAGAGGATCTCTTCATCTAAGTAATAGGAATGTTCCTTCCAATGATGGCTGCAGAGACCTAGACCATGCAAGCTGAATATTAAACCAAGAAATTTGAAAAAGGATCTTTTCCCTTGAAGCAGATTTCAGATTCAGCCATGTCTATTGGGGAATTGAAAGCTGTTGCAATCTGCTTGGCCATCCAGCACAGATTGAGTTAGGCTGTTTCAGACACTTCAGATAAATCCATCCATATAAGAAAGGCATCACCACAGAGAACTAGTTGTCTGTGCCATTTATCGATTAGACTAAATAGTCTTCTGGCAAGTTCAGGGACCTGTGATACAAAGATGTGATTCAAGTTGTTTATAACTGAACTGGAGTATTCCTCAACCTCTCTACTTGCACCAAGGGGTATTTGGGAATTAGTTTCTGAGTGGGTAGGAATAGGGAAAGCTTTTTTGGCTGTCAGAAAAATATGTATAGGGGACATGTCTAAAAATTGGCTTAAGAACTGAAATGTATTTGCTAGTGTGTGTTAATGCAAATTCACTATTACAAAAGATGAAGTACACGTTGATGAAAGACCTTGCAAAAAGTTTATTTTAAAGAGGTAGATGTGTTGCCATAAACTATGCAGATGAAAAGTTATGTTTATAGTCTGTAAAGGATTAACCATCATAGTAAACATCACATAAAAGAATAATGGAACCTTTTGTAGCAATGATGTGCAAGCTTCAGGAGGAGGCATTACATGTATCCCATCTTCTGCTCTTATGGTCTGCTATTCCCATTGCATTGTACCTTCCTATGAATTATTGCATCACCAGGAATATTAATCTCTTCTTGCAGTGTACAGAAATACTGTACAATACGTACTCTTTTTATTTATGATATGATGGTTCTAAGATTGTTGGATGACCTGACTCAAAATTTGCAAAATTGTGAGTCCAGTCATGTATAAGCAACATTTATGACAGTTCAGTTGCCAAGAACCACATTTATGACTGTGTTGTCTGCAATAATTTCTCTGCATATGTGATTTAACATGCCAATTACTTTAGCATGAAGAATGAAAAATAATAATTTATTCATCTTAATTCCTGACTTCATTAGCATTATGATATAGACTAATTTATCCCATCCAGTCTCACTACATCCTCAGACAATATGGTTATGCCTCTTCCTCATTCTCTTGCCACAGAGCAATAGATGGAGATGGATCATTTAGTATTGTAAAGTAACTTACAAAGAGTCTTACCTGTGGGATCAAACCCTATTATTTATTTGTTTCAAACAATTTTTTGAGATCATCTGGGGAGGCAGCCTTCTCTCAGTACAATGAATTTAGCTGCATAAGCTGTCTTCTGAGTTCTTTCTTAAAGTCTAGGAAGACTAGTGAGGCATTAAAAAATCAGAGGGCAGTGAAAAGACACTGCTTTTCTTCCCCATAGAAGCCAGGAAAGTCCTTCCAGTTCAATGTTAGCAACAGAAGATGATTAATTCGAAAGTCTTTCATCTCTCAATCAAGAAGATTCTTTCATTGTTTCCTGTCTTCCACTTCTTCAATGCTGCCGCTGAAATCCCCCATGGCAGGGTTGTCTCTTCAAATAAGAATCAACCTGTAAAATCTCCTTTTTCAAATGAAATGAGATTAAGCATAAAAGTTTTCAGTAAGGATGCTGTTACTGACAGTCTCTCATACTACAATGGCTGCTTCATTCTGGTCTGCCATAAAAGTTGTTATAATTAGTCTTGGAAAGGTGGTGGCTTCAGTATGTGGCTGGTGTCCTTATGGCTGGACCAATGAGTGGCACTCAGTCAGGTTTGTGCAGCATTCTGCTCCCCAGAGTCTGCTGCCTTCTTGAGGATGGCATTTGCAAAGCGTGACCAATCTGATCTCCCACGTGTTGCAGAGGATGGTAAATATTTGAGACCATAGTGCAGTGTAGGTAAGTTGTGGAGGTAGAGATGATCAGGTCTGGACACAACTAGTTCTGACTGCATTAGAGAGGTGCCTTGGGTATGGCACCCATGGTCACTCTCCTTTTGGTCAGACAGAGTCCTTTGGACAGGACAAGGTCAACTTTACTTGCAGTGCAAGTGAGGCAGATCCTTATCTCTGCAATACTTAGTTCTTGCAGTGCAGATTCATCTGTGAAAAATGCAAAAGAACATCCCTTTGTCACAGTCTTCCAGACATGAAGGATCTCTAAAGTGCTTAGAAACTCATGGGGTTTTACAAAAGAAAAAATGAGATGGAATGCAAACTTAAATTAAATAGCATACAAAAAGTTAGATGCCACCTTATTTTTGTATTTTTTCACCTCTCCACCCCTGATAAAGCCAATCCATTTTTATGTGTATGTGCGGTGCACATTTCAAAGGTAAGCATCAGCACTAGATCCTGGAGATATTTATTTCTGAACTCCTTAGCCATTCAATTGAAATGTCCAATTACTCTAACTTACAGTGCACCTTAATAACCTTCATAATGAAGAAGAATTAAAGTAATAATGCATCAATTACACTACTTATTAAGTTAAAGTGACAGAGCATTGATTATGCTGACATATAACCACTGACACCATTAAAGCAACAATGTTAAATAGCTGGTGTTTTTTAACAGGGTTATCTCAGGCCACTCAGAAGTTGGTGGTCATTAATTGTCCTTTAAGTGTAATTTAAGACTTCCTTCCTGAAAGAAAAACATTTCCAAGGGACTGAAAATAGTTGCTAAGATCATGCTGATGGAGCCTGCCTCTGTGTCTTCTTGCTTGGGAAGTCAAGTTCATTATGCTAAACCTGGCTTTTGTGAATGTCCCTGGATCTAAATTCAGGTTGTGTCCCAGAGTCTGTCTTTTTTTCTTGGCTAACTGCAGTTTGTATTTTATCACAGATTTATCATCTGTTTCTGTGGAAATACAAATTGATAATCACTCAAAGTTTTTTCAGAGATTTTCTGTGAACTGGAATCTCAACTTTTTAAAACCAATCTTGCTTTTACTGTCTTAATCCCTTAAACTCAAGCAAGAAAATGTCATGCATAATTGTGGATTTTAGTTCTCTGCTGTTGTTCTAATTGCCAATTTACATATGACTTTGGTTAAGTGTATGTTACGAAAACATTGCCTTGTTTGTTCCATTTATAGTTTCTACACTTTCACCTAAAGCCTCATAATAATGAATAGTTTTTTGCTAATCACTGTTCTTGAATGAAAATTGAAGCACCTCAATGTTCTTAGGTTAAAAACCATGATTTCAGTATGTAGGGTTTAAGGAGAAAAAAAGTGAAAACATTTTAGGGAGATTTGAAAAAAAAACTTTAAATCTAAACAATTCCAAGAGGCAAGTAAGAAAACTCAGAACTTTTTGGCAATCTTTTAATTTATTTTGAGCTTGGTCCATGAAATTTGAGCAGATTGTGTTGGCAATCCCTCTTACATAACTATTTTTATTTGCAGAATTTGAGCTGGAACACAGCTTGAATATTCTATGTAATGTTCCATGTGGAGTGAATTATTCTGACAGGGCCTTCATAGATTCTAAAACTATTGACAAATACTACTGGGTGTTACCATGACTGGATGATTTACCCTATATCAGATGAGCTCCACAATCCTTTCCCTGGCCTGATGCAGTCAGAAGATATGAGGTGGGTTAAGGGGATGTTATGATTTGATTCACATTGTGCACATAAGATCATATGCATAGTGAGATACCAGCTCGTGTGACAAGCAGTATACAATTAATCCTTCACAATGCATTTTATTTGCATCTGAGGCAAACGAGAGGCAATCAGATGGACAGTTACCAAGGTTTAGCTGATGCATTAAGTGGTTAAGAAGTGGTAAGGTGATTACTTGTGGCCACTGCCCTTAATTTCAAACAGAAGAGTATATCACTATTGATTCTCAGTCTGCAACCCTGATCAGCAAGGGCAGTGGCTTCTTTCTATACCAAAATAAATTTGCACTTATTAAAAATTTGGTTGTGATGCAGGGAGTTAAGACATCAAACAGTATCCTGCTCAGTCATTTCTTTTGTTATTGCTGCTCTTAGGAACTTTTGCTGAGATTTCAAGGAAAACAGAATATTACTTTCAAGGTCTGCCTTTTAAAAGTCAATTCAGAAATATGAAACAAATTGTCAGCAGCCTTTGGAAATGCTCTATAGGAATTCAGCTCTCATCTTCTTTCTGTAAAAGCCTGAGGTAAAGTTAAGTGTTTCACAAGATAATATCTCTTAATTTTCATATCCTTGAGCTTGCCAACAGCATGGAAAATACCTGAATATCAGTTCAGGAAACAGGACTTGAAACCACAAGGTATGCTTGGAAATGCAACAGCAAGCACTAAGTCACTCCAAGATTCAGCAAAGTATATTAAACATGATGACTCTAGTTTCCTTGTACAGCATCTTTGGAGCTAATTTGAAGCTGTGCATTCCCAATGCAACCAAGGGCTACAAGATCTTAGCCAGCGTATTTCAAATGAGGCCTTTCCAATTGGGATAGTCCCTGTGTTGAATTGAACTGATGCGTTTGCATCATTAACTTGGAGAGAGATTAGGCAACCAGCGTAATAAATACAGTAATTTAAAAAAAAACCAAATTCTTGCGACTGATCTGATCGCGCCATCCCACTGGGGTCATTCCTTATTACTTTAGTTTGCTTAATATGAGTTAGATCAGTGTGTGTCCAAAGAACAGAATGGTGTCAGCTCTGGAGATCTTTTTGGTCTAGTCTTTTTCTGGTAATTTTCCTCCAGCTATGCAAGTGGTTGAACAGAAAGATAGAGTTGATGTTTTTCTTCTTTGTTTGCCCCTGCATCTAGTCTTTCAATGCAATGTTTTTGACACTGTCCCTTCTGATGTCCTTGTCTCCAAATAGGGGACACGTGGATTTGGTGGATGGACCACTCAGCAGATAAAGAACTGACAGGATGGTAACACACAAAGAGTTGTGGCCAATGGGTCAGTGTCCACACAGAGACTAGTGAGGAGTGGTGTCCCTCAGGGGTAGGTGCTGGGGCCAATACTATTCAACATCTTTGTTGGTAACACGGACAGTGGGATCGAGTGCCCCCTCAGCAAGTTCGCTGATGACACCAGGCTCTGTGGTGCAGCCAACACACTGGAGGGACAGGATGCCATCCAGAGGAACCTGGACAGGCTGGACAAGTGGGTCAGTGCAAACCTCTTGAAATTCAATGGAGCAAGTGCAAGGTCCTATGGCTGGGTTGTGGCAATCCCAGGCACACCCACAGGCTGGGCAGAGAAGTGACTGGGAGCAGCCCCAAGGAGAAAGACTTGGGGGTGGTGGTTGATGAAAAGCTCAGCAGGAGCTGGCAAATGAGCTCACAGCCCAGAAAGCCAAACGTGTCCTGGGTTGCAGCCAAAGGAGTGTGGGCAGCAGGTCGAGGGAGGGGATTTTTTCCCTCTATCCTGCTCTTGTGAGACCCCACCTGGATTGCTGTGCAGTTCTGGTGTCCCCAGTATAAGGACATGGAACTGTTGGAGCAAGTCCAGAGGAGGCCATGAAGTTAAGAGGACTGGAGCACCTCCCCTACAAAGACAGGCTGAGAAAATTCAGGCTGGTCAGCCTGGAGAAAAGAAGGTTGCATGGAGAACTCCCAGCAACCTACCAGTACTGGAAGAGGGCCTACAGGGAAGCCAAAGAGGGGTTCTTTGTCATGAACTGTAGAGAAAGGACAAAGAGCAATGGGTACAAACTGAAAGAGGGGATGTTTAGATTAGATATTAGAAAGAAATTCTTTATCAAGAGGATGGTGAGACACTGGGACAGCTTGCACAGGGAAGTTTTGGATGCCCCAATCCTGGCAACATTCAAGGCCAGATTGGATCAGTCCTTGTACAGCCTGGTCCAGTGGGAGGTCTGCCTACCCATGGCAGGGGAGGCTGGGTCTAGATGATATTTAAGATCCCTTCCAACCCATAACATTCTATGAATCTATATTGAATCTGGATCAAGATCTTGTGGGAGACACTAGAGGGTAATCATAACCATCCCTTTCCAAGAATTGTCATACCACAAGAATATAAGGTAATTTATTAAGGTAATTCAGCTGACTTATGACAGCTAGAATATTACCATTTCTCAGAAAAAAAAAGCCCAAAAAACCACCTTCTCATAAACCCTATTAAGAGCCACTATGAAAGCACAAGGTCTGAAGTTTCTGTGTGGAAGAACAGCTTTTATAAGTGTGCCATGTGTTCAATGTGAGGAGAAGAATTTGTCTGTGATACAGAGAGGAATCTGCTGTGCCGTGGATCTGTTGTTGCTTTTGTGAGACTTGAAGAATGGGTTAATAAAGAGAGCTTTCAGAAATCACGGGACAACAGAGCCTCTGTCGTGCTGAGCACTGTGCAAGCATAATGCACACAGTCTGCATCCCCCTGATGTTCCCAGTAATATACACACATACCCTTAAAAATATCTTTTCACATGCGCATTTGACAACTAGAGAGGAGGTGTTGGGGGTGAATGGCACCTGACGCTGTGTGTGCACTATGAATAGCTGCAGTTCCTTCCACAGCAGTTTTCTTTATGTTCAAATCTTTTTTTTTTCGAGGGAAGATGGAAAAAAGGGTGTGGGAGGTAATTTTTTTGCAGTTCCTCAAATACTCCAAGGAGTGTCACAGTGTGCCAGAGGCATGTTCCTGTAGTTTTAAGACCAAAGTGTATGTTGCCTGCCTTTGGAGGTGGCAGGAAAGTACAGGGGATTCAAAGCCTGGTGGGAAATGGTTGAATGACTCTTTAGGATGGAGGGACTCCAGCTGGGCACAGTCCTGCTCCTCCTGCCTGAAGCAATCAGTCCTTGGAGTGAAATAGTCTCCAAATCATACTCCAGTTTTGTCTTGGATGGAAGTGGTTGGTTCACTTCAAAAGAAAGTCCTGGAGTAAATTAATATAATTGCAGCAAGGCGATCAGGCAGAGACATGGGACTGAAGACTGAACTTTTTTTATTTGAGAAAGTAGGTGCTGTTTAGTAGCATTTCTCTCTACCCCTCTCTAACTTTCCAGCAGTAAGAAATAAAATGAAATGTAAAATACAAGGAGTTATATCAGCTAATAATTTCATGACCAATAACTGGAAATTATATTAGGCTACATGAAAAATTGCTCAAAAGATGAATGTTTTGTGAATGTTCTGATTGTTTGGACATAGGATTGTATGAATGATATTTTAAATTGTTTTTTGCTTTTGTTGGCTTAACACTGCAGCACAATTTGTTTAGTAGATTCTTTGTATTTGCATACTTAGATTTTTTTTTTTGGCTTTACTTTCCAATAGATGTAAAACAACCATTGACTCTTACTTCAACCTGATCTCCACAAATCTCAAAGGAGACTTTATGAATGATTGGTTCTGGTGTCCTGATGCATTACCGAGAGTAAGATGTCAAATTTAGCATATCACTGCTACTTCAGCATGTCAGTTTTACTATCACTCTATCTGTGTTTGCCAGATGCATTCAAAAATGCAGTTACATCTTTATTACTATGAAGTACAAGAAAATTTGTCTCTGAAAGAAGCCAGTGGGGCTTATTTATTTTCACATCCATCCTCCATTAAAAAGAGTAATCCAAAATAATCACTTTATCTAGTGAGCAAAATGTTGTTCTGTATGTTACAGATACCACATAGTGTGTATTTTTCATTAATAGAGCCCTTAGCTTTAGGGTATGTGGTGCCATTTCAGTGTTAGGCATGAAAACTGGCAGTCTGGTGCCTCAGCCAGTAGTGGAGATGGAAAACCCTAAATTATGGGGGATACATGCCAGGACATAGCACTCTGTATCATCCTCTGTTTTGTAACAGAGGACAGTGCACATGAACAGCAGCAATTCTGAGTAGGAAAGTCACCTTAAAAGACCCCTACCCACAATCTTACACAAGCTTAAGGCTGGTTTCTCCTCAGAGAAGTGCAGGAAAGGGGAGTGTGAAGAATATGGCTGTAAAAGATGAAGAGCATCAAAAAGAGAAAGATAAGTGAAAACAAAATGGGAAGAATAGCTGGGAGGTGGCTTCTCTGTTAAGCTAAACAAATCTGGGGGCTTTGACAGCCACAAGTTTGTGAGGCTGTAGTTCTGTCCCTGACAGCAGGAGATTGCTCTGCATCACTGATGTAAAGAGATACTGGAATAATGTTTATTTAATTGCACAGCCTCAGCAGGTAAGCACTTCTTTAGCTGAGGTAATTTATGCAGAGTGGAATCCCAGTCCTCTATTAATGCAGGTGCTGGTCTCTGTTCCTATGGTTACAGTTGCAAAGAACAGCCCTCTGAATTTAAGTTGTTTGTAAATACATAAAACTGTCATCTTGGGAACAGAAATTTCCTGAGCTTGGTACCTTCCCTGAGGTAATACTTTCCTTTAAGAACTGTTTTAAAAGCAAGGTAGAGAAAGACAATCCTGCTGTTTAGACAGGAATGGAGGAAAGCATGATTTTCTTACTAGGTGAGAAGGTTCATGCAGAGACCTGGTGCAGACAACCAGGAGGGTGTAATAGGATGCTTGCTCATTTCCTGAATACTCAGGATGTCTCCTTTTCCCAGAAGTATTTCTCAGTCACAATCCTTTGACCTCACTCTTCCATACTGTTATTCCCATCCATACCAAAACAAGGTGCCATGGTCTATCTGTGGTGTTCCCTACCATCCAAGGGATGGTATAAAAACCGGCCTTGTACACAAGTATGAAAAAGTGTTGTTCTCAGATTTTGGTAGAAAAGGAATGGTAAAATGCACACATTAATAGAATCAGTGACAAAGTGATGAAAGGCTAAGTGAACTTCTAGCATGGTCGTACATTGTTTTGAGAACTACCCTTTTTTTTCTCAAAATAATTAGCGTCCTTTAATTTAGATTAATAGGCTTTCTTGTCCTATAACTTTTTCTAAATCAAATTTGTTTCCAAAAGAAAATCTAATTCTTTCAAAAGCCCTTTTCTGAATGTTGACTTGGAAGTCAGTCACTGAATTTCTAGCTTTTGTATTAAGCAATTTGCGAACAAGAACATGAGTTAAAACAATATTTTCTCTCTAAACTGAATTTGAGTCAAAAATAGAAAATAATAGCTCACTAAGGCAACTCAGTAGTGGGTTCTTTGGGGAAAACTTTTGATGGATAAATGTATCTTGATATGCCTCTCCTAGTTTCAGAGGTTGTCTCTGCATTGAATCACAGTAATATATTTTTCTGACATGCTCTTTTGTATAGATGCCCTGATTTCATCTAAATAAAACTGGACTTTTATATTGAGGTAGTTATATTTCTGGAAAATAAGACGAATTATGATATGGCTTATCTACTGTTACTTTCTTTTCAAATCTAAAGAAGGAATGTGGAATCTAAATGGAATTTGTCATTAATAAATGACAGTAAATCAGATTTTCTATTTTTCTCTTAACAAGGGTTGTATAGAATATTTATAAATTATGTTACTTTCTACTTTTTAAATTTAATGCACACACATATACATGCACAATGCCTGCTTAGATGTTTACTGAATAGTTTCTGTCTTTATAATATATAACAACATGAAGTGGTACATAGAAGAATCTGTTTGAACACAGATAAAAAAGTCAAAAAATCTCAGTCAAAAAAAAGAGGGGGGAAAAATGGTGAGATGTGAAATAGGGGGCAGAAAAGCTGAGCAGTGGAGATAGGGGAAAGAAAGAAGGATGA
This sequence comes from Thryothorus ludovicianus, assembly GCA_013397245.1. Classification (NCBI taxonomy): domain Eukaryota; kingdom Metazoa; phylum Chordata; class Aves; order Passeriformes; family Certhiidae; genus Thryothorus; species Thryothorus ludovicianus. The sequence goes on from VZTB01012398.1 coordinate 608,279, forward strand.
CAAGGATCCAAAAGGAGTAATTCTGTACAAAGAATGTAAGATAACTGCCTAATTGTCAACCCACATTTAAACCATATATTTTTGGACCTTATCATCTAGAGTCCTCTCCCTAATGAATTCTAGAGGCTTTAAGGAACATCTAAAATTTTAGATGCATAGAGAGTTCATAGGTTCTATGACTGAACCTATTGGAAATCTGTCAGGAGAGCAGGAGCTTTTGATCCTTACCTGTACAGTCGAGCTCTCTGATGATTCTGCATATCAGTGCATGGTAAGTGAAACAGTAAGAACATAACCTGGGAGCTTCAACTCTGCTCTGCTTTGTAAAGAGAAGACTAGAACCCAGTAATTTAAGAAAAAGACTTCCTAAGAAAGACATTTTGTTAAGCACACTGAAAAGGATTACAAAGCATTTTAGTGCATGTGGCATTTGAAGTTCAGTGAAATTGTAAGAGATTCATTCTGGCTGCCAGAGAGTCTTTGGGACTCTGATGATGTTTCTTATTACCCAAGTTTCTTTTTCTGTTTTTCATCATCAAATAGGAAAACAAAACCCAACTTTTTCTTGTCCTTTGACTATTTTGTTATATATTTTGGAAACTCTTTGCATGCTGTTTTCTTGTACCAATGTCTGTATACAACACATAGCACACTATGACTGTCATTTATGCACATCTGGAAGTACTTCCATGAATATGGATTTAGTAGCAATTATTTTTCAATAACAGAGAATTGCTGTTGCTAACAAATGTCACCTACACTTGACTTCTGTTTTCTAAAAACTTTTAAAAGTTTATTGTAAATAAGCTCCAATGAAAACAAACTGAATGATTATAGTCTGGATTCCTTTCAGAGTGGTTTCTGGCATGCAGGAAATAAATTATAGTGTATTCAAAAAACCAGCTGCTTCCATTTGGGTAGAATATGTTATGATTTAATGAAGACAACCATCTGCTCCTGAGTAAAATCCTAATTAAACAATATATGACTCAAAACAAAATTAGAAATAAAGCAGTTAATATTTTACAAATGTTGCCTGCAATGTATAGCAGCTAATATGTTAAAAGCTTCTTTAAATATGTCTGGTTTCATAATATTTTAATAGACTTAGAGAACATGCTTGCTATGTCTGTGGCTGGTACCACCACATCTCTGTGGTAGAATTTAGATTTCATAGCACAAGCTAAAGCATTGTGTTGAGAACTAATATGCCCATCATGTTTTAAATTTTTCAGTTTGTTTGGTTTCCTTTCCTGTTTGCTGCTTAGCATCACATTTAATGAATTATTCTGCAAAACAGATGCAAAAGCTTCTGAAAAAAAACTGTGGACAAATGGAACAGCCTGTCCGAACACATAATTTCTGTGCCAAAGTCAGATTTGTGAATGGAAACTTCCTCATTTAGCTTGTATGACATGTCTCAGACCTGCTTATGCAACTGTGCAAAAAGACACAGAAAGCTGGTTAAAGGGATCTTAAAAGTGGAGTTGGGATTGGTGCACTGTAGGGACCCCCATTCTCTGAGGAAACAAATGTCATCCTTCACACAGCCTAGATGCTGATGCTTAAACAACAGGCAAGCTTAGAGGAATAATAGTTGGTCCTGTATGGTTAATATACTTTAAGGGAAAGTACTTTTTTTATGGTTAAATGTGAAGAATGTGGACCCAGAGAGTGCAGCTGAGGACGTGTGCAACCTTAGCTGTATTGCTGGGGTGGGCTGAACCTTGTTTGGATTTATGTGCCATGGCTTTACCTGCAGAATCATGAGACTTGATGGGAAACAAAGGAAAAGTGAAGTGACAGAACAGGCAGGCAACACTTGTGTGCTCTGACTCACTGAGATATAAGAGGTCCTTATGCATTGTTCAATGACAATAAAAAACAGCATAAGCACTACTCCATCCTGTTCATGGCATATTGCCTCCTTCCATGTGTATGACCCTATTTTTTTTAAGTGCTTTCAAGAACTGGTAAAAGATATAAGGAAAAAGAGAAACTACAGCTTCCTTGACATGGATATAAAATTTAATAACCCTGGGAACTCTCTGTGTCTCTTTTGTAAGCTGAAGTAACTGTCTGGGTCGAACAAAAATGGAGAAGTTATTATATTATTATGAGTGAAATTAGGCAGTTGCTTCACAAATCAGATCCTTGCCTTTTTTTCAGGGCCTTCAAAGTGGATGTAGCTAGAATAAAAACATGAGACTCATACTTCTCCTGCTGTTTCCCAGTGTCTGTTGAATGGAAGAGAGATTTTTCTTTGAGACTCAGAGCATTGTTGAAGGGTTTTATCTTGCTCTGATCCGTACAGCCTCTGACTTGCTGTGCCACAGCTATCTGTACGTGGGTGATTCCACCCTGGGACACCCTCAGGCTGACACAAACCAGTTGCAGGAGCAGGGTTCCCATCAGCTACCAGCCAAGACTGGGTGTGATAAGGGATCAGGACACGCACCCCACACATCTGTCTTTGTTATCAAAAGTACTTCATCTATGACTCAAACCAAAAGGACTTTAAAATTGTTGTTGTTGTTATTGTTGTTTTCCCTTGCTTGTCTCCAGAAAATCTTTTTTTTTTTTTCCCTTGGCAAGAAATCAGCTTCTTTAGTCCCAGAATAAAATGTTCCAGTGCTGTGCTGAACTGGGCTACACTGTGGGAGAATGTTTTTCATGTCAGACATAAAGCTGTTCTCCTTTCCTCTCATACTCTTCAAATTAAACTTCAGAGAACACTGTGGGTTCTCTCATTTCACACCTAGAATAAACAGCAGAAGGTCTTTAAGGTAAAATCCTCTGAAAGAAAAATGGAATAATTTTCTCTTGAGTATGCTATTCTGCTGTCTCTAGGATGAGCAGCAGTTGCAACAAATCTAGAAGTTCCTAAGTAACTCAGCTAGAGTGGCCCCAGTGGATAGACCCCTATCCTCTGCAGTCTATGAGAATCTATTCAGCTCCGTATAGAAATTTTACACTGCTTTTATTAGACATTAAACTGCAGTGCAGTTTTGAAGAGCAGAGTTACCCACATCATGTTTTCCATACAGGTACTGAAGGGAAGCTGCTGCATGTGGAGGAAGCAGTTTTGAAGATCAGAGACAAAATTCTGAAATGGTTATGCATGTTGTCTCTTTCCCATTAATGACTTTGTTCTTTTATTGCTTCTACTCAAATATATTTTTCTGGTGCTGCAGACAACCAACATTTCTGTAGGAAATGTTCTTTTTTGTCATCTTCTTCTTTAAAGAACTCAGAACCACTAGCTGGATGTAGCCAATACAACAGTGGTCTTCACTCATGCAGTTTAAAGCCCCTGGTTACACCAAAGCTAATCGTAGCCTTGAGATCATCTAGTTTCACCCCCCTTGCCATGGACTTGGAGACCTTCCACTATCCCAGGTTGCTCCAAACCCCATCTAATCTGACCTTGAACACTTTCATGAATGAGGCAGCCCCAGCTTCTCTGCTCAGCCTGTGCCAGTGTCTCACCATCCTCACAGCAATGAGTCTCCTCCTATCTGATCTAAACCTGCCCCTTTTCAGTGTGAAGCCATTAGACCTGCTCTAAAAGGTCCATGTCTCTGTCAGGCTCCCAGACCTGGATGTAGCACTGCAGATGGAGTCTTGCAAGAACAGAGGGGCAGAATCACCTCCCTCCACTTGCTGGTCACATCCTTTTGTCAGATCACACTGAATTTTTTCAGGCAGCATTCCTTCCCTTTCCTGATGTATTAGACATCTGTCAGTCACAGTCAACACAAAAAGTGTCTCATTAGGTCTGGGTATCATTAACTCCACCATAAAGCAGGTTGCAGCTTTTGTCTCAAGCTCAGTGAAAAATAAAAGACAAACCTTACAAACCTGTTTGTGTCACGTGGGTACTACAAGGACGTATCTGTTGTGAGTTTTCAGATGATTTTTGACACATACCTACAGATGTGTTTATCTAGAAAAACATAAAAGCAAAATGGAGACAGCTATGTTTATCCTTCTCTTGCAGCTGTAGCTTCTGACCTTTTTCCATGACATTCCTAAGCACCTGTACGTCTGTCCTTGGTATAGTCTTCATTACTGATTTTAAAACAGTCCTGGCAGTTCTGGATAAACTACTTTGTAATAATTACCCCATGTCAATAGTTATAGAGAAATTGGGTGCATTTCAGATATCACTTTGCAGAAAAGGCAGCCATTGTGTGGCTGCCTTTTTCTTTTTAGATTTTCAACTTGGTTATAAGAATAGTGTCGTTCTGCTTTCCTTCCACAAAGGTCTGACTCTGAGCAGCTGTCACTCTGTTTGTTCTGTCTGAAAACAGAGGTGTTCTGAGGTGAGGTTTTTTCACCACCCAAGGTATTTTTATATGAAGGGGTTCAGGTACATCTACAATAGAATGGTAGAAGTATGGGAGCACCTGATTTGAACAAACTTTTTTTCCTGCCTCAATGAGTAGGCCAATGCCCAACAAGCCATCAGGGCATCTTTCCTGGCCCAAAGCATCACTGGAGCTCCAGAGGCTGCCCAGGGTTGTGCCTGCCTCCTCCCAGGGTCTGAAAACACTGCCAGGAAGGATCTGCTGCCTCTCCAGCAGTCCCCAGAGCCTTTCTCCTCAGGTCCAGTTTGAATCTGGACAGGATCCTTATGAATGCCTTCACCCTGGCTCTTTCTTCTCAGGAGAGGTGCTGGGACATATCTGTAGGGGAGGACACTGCCTGGTCCCTGTTTCCTCACTGTCTGTCCTGACAGGCCTCCCTCCTGGTCTGCCCTCCCTCTGCTTCCCCCTGCACCTGCCTCCCTCCTCTCTCTGTGAACGGCCATCATATTGTACTGGCCACCTGCAGGTGTCTGGTGGCCAAACTTTGCTACAGGGCCATCTGTCTTGGTGGGGCTCTGCATGGAGAGATAGGGTTTGGATAAGGCCAGACCTGGAGGACAGTACAGTTGTGTCCTCAGAGTTCATTGCTGACAAATGCATTTTTTTCTCCTCTTTTCTCAGCATTGTGGGGGACTTTGTGTCTTGAGCAGTTTCTCAGGTCAGCAGGCCGAGGGCTTTGCATTATGGTGATACCTCTTCCTAGAGTCACCTTGAGCTGCTCTGCAGTGCTGCTGAGGCTCACAAGAACGGGTCAAAATGATGTTTCTCTTGTTGCAGTCATGGGCTTTTTAGTGTTAACAGTGCAATTGGAACAAAAGCAGAGATCCTAATTTGGACAGCCTGCGTGGGCATGATAGGAGAGCCAAGCAGTACCCTAGACAGAGCACTGAGTGGGACCTGATGCTGAGTTCAGCTCAATTAGAGCTCAGCTTGTGCATCTGGTGCTGAGGCTGGCTCCAGAGAGTGATGTGAGGATTCAGGGTGGATGCTGATATTGGATGGGAGCACAAACTTGGGCAGGTTTTCAATCCCAGGGAAGAGAAGTGGCATTGCTAACAAGGCTATAACATGCTGGCACATGTGGTAGGAACTCAGGGCAGCAGTCAGGGTTATCTGTGAAAGGCATGATGAGAATTTTAAACTTTAAAATGCTTTAGAGTTTAAGCTTTTCTTCTTCCCCTGTCATCCCCCCTAATAGCATTTCACTGAGAGTATGCTGTTTTCAGTGGGACTACTGGCAGGTATTGCTTCAGGCAAAATCCAACTCCCACAGCTGAGTTTTTGCATCATAAATTTCTGCACTTGAACTTGTACAGATTAGTGATTATTCCAGGTATTTAATGGGTTGTGGTTACATTACTTCTGCTATGAAGATTATTTAAAAATAATAGGATTTTAGATTGGATCTAGTAGCTACTTTCAGTATGCTCCTTTTGAAAGAGATATCTGTATATGTGTATGTCTTCTCTTCTTTGCAATTGATGAAAAGGTTTTTGAGGTATGAAAAACAGTCTAAGATCCTTTTTTTGCAGTGCAAAATATGAGGAAATGTACATTTATTGGTCAGTCTTACATGCCTTCTGCTGGCCTGTGCTTGATAATTTCTGCCTGATGTCAATAGAAAAACCTTGTAATTATAGTGTCAGTTTGCCTTTGAAAGCAGGTCTGGCTTCAGCACTCAAGACAGAAATGAGTATGCACATATCACTCCTGACATTTTCTCAGAGGTATTACTGCCTTGCTAGCTCACCTATCAAACATGGTGAATTGTGTTTCTACTCATTGATTACTAGGTTTGCTGGGCTACTGAAAGTGTTGCTAGCTATTACCTGACATAATGTAAAATCAGTTGAATATTTTGGCAGGTACATTGTGTTAAGAAACTGTATTTCAAAATGTCCTTAAGAGGATTTTATTTATGTCAGTTTGCTTTAACTTTATCCTTGTACTGGCAATATCTGTATTTTAGTATATATTTAGTATGCATCAATGTGTCTCTACACCAACCTTCTTCCATATTGTTGTGATACACTATTTTGAACAGAGCATTCATAAATTATACTGGAAAGGGTTGATTGAGAGAGTGATTTTATTTATCATAGTCACAAATCTTTAAAATCCACAGGGAAGGCTTCTCAGCCAATGATGTTTTAATTTTTAGTGAATTTCTTGACCAAGTTTTGGAAATTACACTTTGTCCCTGAATACCCTGAGGATTATGTATCCCCTTGTCAAAAACGGCAAGGTTATTATTCACTCATATAGTGCCAGTAATGTTCAGGGGCTGTAATCATCTTGTAGTGATCCATGTTATTAGATTTCAGTGGTCTGACAACAATTTATCAAATGCCACTTACTATATCAAGAAGGGCAAGCAAATAAACCTGTCCTGTGCGCCTCAGTACCAGCACACGAGCTTGCACCTGAGGCATGTAATCCACCAGGGCTACTCCTGATACATCTCGCTTTTAAATTAAAGCAGATCTTTCTAGAGAAGGCAATTCGTGTGCCCGTTCCTGCGTGCATGGGCCCCTGTTCATGAAGCACACCTGCACTGCCAGGCCAGAATTTCCCTTCTTCCGTAGCTTTTGGGGCTTCTGTGTACGGCGGCTGGTTCGGACCGGGGCAAGGACCGGGACACAGACTGGGGCACAGGCTGGGACACAGAGCGGGACATAGACCGGGGCACAGGCTGGGGCACAAAACCGGGGCACAGACCGGGGCACAGGCTGGGACACAGACTGGGGCATAGACCCGGACACAGGCTGGGGCTGGGGCTGGGGCTCGGACCGGGGCACAGACCGGAGCACAGACTGGGGCACAGGGCGGGGCACAGGCCGGGGCTCGGACCGGGCTATAGGCCG
>VZTB01012398.1:615681-741412 GCA_013397245.1 Thryothorus ludovicianus
TCGGACCGGGCTATAGGCCGGGGCACCCCGCCCGGCGGGCTCGGGCCGGGGCTGGGGCGGGCAGAGTAGCCAAGGGCCGGGTGCCCTCTCTTGGCCACCTTCACAACAGCAGCTAAAACCAGGGCTTACGGGAGCGGCTGGCACCGAAACAACGCGACCGCTTCAGAAACGGAGAGAGGCTTCCTGTCGTGTCTCCGAATTAAGAGAAATGTTTATTTAAATGCAGGCCCAAGAGCTGAAGGCGCTAATCTAAACCCACAGTGGCTCTCCGGCTTGGGGGGAGACAAGCGACTCCTTGGTCATCCCAATAACAGGGCTAAGGAACCCCTGCTCTGTTCCTTGGGCACTGATAACAGCTGCAAATGAAAGAGGGAGGGTTCCTTAGCCTGATCCCATGCGGACTTTCCTCTTTGGCTCGTATTATTTATCACAGCAGTCTTTTGCCGTGGAATTTACATTTTGATGAAACACTGCACCCATCATTATTTCAGCAAGATTGCCTTTGAGTGGCAGCTGTGGGGTTAAGGCACACACATGCCTGCATGATTATACTAGAATTTTAGTGAGGCTTGGTGGTTCCCCATCAAATTTCTGAGGTTATTCATTTTATCAGCAATCAAACCTACCAGTTCAGGAAGTATGGTAGATCAATCTTCTAGAGAAGCTTGTTCTAACAATAAATAGTGATTTCTCTGTGTGTAAAATATAACCAGGATCAAGAGTTGGACTTGGATGATCCATGTGAGTCCCTTCCAACTCAAAATATTCTATGATTCTGAAAATATATGATCACTGAAACAGTATTTAACATATGAATAAAAATAGCATGGTTAACTGAAAAAAATATTTGATCAACCTTCTAACAATCTGATAAGAATGGCTGTTACTAATAAACTGAGAGATTAGTGAAAGAAGCTTTGTCTACCTAGAGTCCTTGTCATCCTACTAAAAGAGAACATTCTACAAAGGATCTAAATTTTATTTATGTGCTTGATAGAAAAATTTAATAATAATCTTTTACTTATGCTGAAGACCGAGCTAGCTACTGTTTGTAATGGAGCTCAAGTGGTTTATCCCTGCTGAGGATCTAGCCCTATCTATTTTTCTTTTTTTTTTTTTTTTTTTGAGCTAGATTTCTCAGCAATTTACTTATAAGTAAATATTGCAAAATAGAGCAAAACTGTGCCTATGCACTGAAATTTCATCCTGCTGCTGTTACACCCAGTCAGGTTCTGGGTGTAACACAAGATTGTTAAGTAGCAAACACCATGCTAGGTGTTGAATGTATGCACCCTATTTCCAGCTCTCTTGCTATGTAGCTTTAAATATGTCACTAAACCTCTAAACTCGTGGAATTGTTATTTGAAAATTGATAACTATCACAGGCACGTATTTGCACCTGTGTATAAGCTGTGGTTTATGAAGCCCCCTTAAATGCCTAGTGGAAAGACACTCTTTGAAGGCTTGTTACTGGTTTGTTGTGTGACATTGATACAGACAGAGCAGTTGCCATTACAGACAGCCCTTAGTGCTGGGACAGTGCTGGCACTGGCGTGGGTACATCCCTTGTTAAATCTTTCACCCTAGGCAAAACTATTTGATGCTCGGAGTTTGGAATAGAGGTAAGCACTTTGCGTCTTTTGAAGAACTGTGTGAATTTCCTTAAAATCAGAGAGCAGAATGATTCAGAACAAGCTTCAATGCCAACAGAATGTATATGGATGTAGAGAGGAGAAAGATGGGCAAGTGGTAAAAGAGAAACTCACAGATGAAATATCTGAAGTGTCCACAGAAGAGTGGACAGCCATGAATCAGAACCAGTTACAATGCACCACTTTTAATGTGAGAGCCCTTGATACCCTTTGAGCTGCATTCAGGTCTTGTTGCAACCAATTCTTGTTCCTCCTAATTAAAACCAGAATGCATTTAATACTCTAATGCAAAATACTCATATAAATTACTTGCATTCTTCTACTTGAGTTGACAAGTCAAAACAGCCCCACAGGAGAAGGGACTGCAATATGCTCTGACAGCCTATGCACAGTGCTCATTGATAAGACAAACATTTCCTGAGGTGCATGATAAAAAACTGATCTTAAAAACCTTAATAGGCAGAACAGGGTGTGCAGGCTGCTAGCTCAAGCTACCTATTCATCTTGTATGGAGCTTATAAACAGTGGGTGACATGGTGCTATATTTTCATATGCTTTTATTATTATTTAACAAAACCAGGAACGATATTTGAATAGCAATTCTGTGTTTGGAAAGGTAGGTACTTTTAAGGCACATAGAGCTGACACGCCCCAAGGCTATACCTCATTAGTTTGCTTATGTTACCTAGCTATATATCTCTGGGAATGGAGTAGGTGCTTTACATACAAATAAAAGATGTGGGCGGAGGAGGAAAGAGGGCTGAATTATTCACTTTTCTGCCCTGCAGCTTGTGTAATCGTGCGTGCTATGGCAGAGTGAATGTAAAATACCATAAGCAAGGTTTGAAGCTGGTGTAAGTTAGTACAGTCCTTTTGAAGTTGACAAATATCATGGGCAGCTTCTGTGAAGGCTTAGACCTTCATTATATTCACTACTGTGAATGACTGTAAGGAATCAGGTCTGAGGTCCCAGGCCTTGTTTATACATACTAAATAAGCATAGGAAATCAGGAGAGAATGATCTGAAAGCAAAATAATATTTTGAATTGTACAGATTTCCAGACATGTGAGCAGGTAACTGAACTCCACTAAGACAGGTAGATGTCAGCTGGCTGCTCTTGAAGAGTAGGAAAAATAGGTGTCAGAGAAGAATTCCTGTTCCAGCCAATAATTGACTCTTCTTTTTTTAGATATTTCATGAGCAATCTAGATTGGGAATAAAACCCATAGTCAATATGACAGTGGCATGGGTTAGTACACAATGCAAATGTCAGAAAAATGTTTAAAAAATGAAATGCAGTATCTGAGTTAATTAATTGCTCAGCACTGGTAAAGCAATGTAACTATTTATTAAAATAGACAAGGTTTTGTGTGCAAGTCACAGCTGAATTGCCTGCTAATTAAGAAAGAGCTAATACTCATTTAGATAATAGTCTTGTCAATAATTGTGGACAAAAGGAAGAAAAATTCTATTAACTGGAAAAAAATGGAATTGATGGCTTCTGGATATTGCAATCTGAAAAAAATTAATGAGCTTGAGAGATATTGATACTAAAGTACACATCTAATCCTGTTGAGTGACTATGTTCTATTAGACACCTGTCAGGACACTTCTCTTTCATCATCTCATCATTATCATTGGTTAGTGTTTTATTGTGTATTTGATAATGTAGTTGAGGGAATATTTAAATATACTGTGTGGGAGTAAAGGGTGTTGGAATAAAAATTTGATTGTAATAATTTCTTTGTTTACCTACTGGTAGAAATTCTGAACTTCACGATATGTATAAAGACACAATTTTGAAAATCCTATAAAAAAGTTATTTCCAAAACTCAGTGGAGGGATGGTCCAAGCCACAGATGGGTGTTTTGGCCTATATCCACAAAAGGTCTCAGATCTCACAGAACATACCTGGTGAAGTGAATGGCTTGCTGAGGGTGATTCATAGTGGCTTTCCTGGGGAAGCATGGCAATCCAAAATGAAATACAAAACCAAGAGCTCCCTGTAGTAATAGTAAGTGCAGGGATATTCTGAAAACCATTCTTTCATTTCTGATGGCTCCATTCTAGTATGTTTCATATACTCATGAGCCAGGACCTTGCTTTATTCTTTCAAAAAATCTTGGCTCTTTCCATTTACGTGGCCAAGAGTGTTGTTGCTATCATGACCACCTTAAGGGATTATTTAGAGGTGACTTGTCTGGAAAGTGAGGTTTGCCCTTCTCAGCCTTCCAAAAATTTATTTTTCAGATTTATGCCTTCCAGGCCAAATACCTGGGTTTTTCAAGAAGTAGATCTGTGTTCTTCAGATCAAATGGGCAAATTGCACAACGTGAGCCAAATGTCACCTTGATTGCAGGCATCAAACGAAAAACTTCATAGATCTTTTTCTGACACACTCCTGCCATCTCCTCTGGCAAAGATTTCACTTTCCTTTATGCCAGACAAGTTTCTATGCTTTTCTATAGACCCTAGGGGTAAGCTTTGGCATATCTAATCTTAGAGATCTCTAGTGTAAACTTCAGCTTCTGAGTGAATCATTGAGATTCCCTTTATAGACAGTAAGGAACAGGACTGTCTTGAGCAAAGTCTTACTCTATTGTAAAGCAGAGGTGCAAAATAGGTTGGATGAATCTTTCCTAAAAATACATATTTCTTTCCTCTAGAGAGCTTCAGGTAACTAGCTCAAAATACACTTCTAGAGAGAAGCATGCATATCAGTGACATCCATATAAGATAAATTCCCCTCAAGGTGTCCCACATCTAAAAGTCATTGAAGGAGATAATAGAGGGTGAGAAATAGACACTGCTGCCTATCTCCTTCAACTTCTCTGTCTCAGGCTTCTCCTTTAAAATTTACAGAAATTATACTCAATTGTTATCAGTTGTCCTACTGAGATAACCAGAAAATGAGTTATGTTTTGTTATTCACCATTTTGTAAGGCCCAGTCTGGAAGCCTGCATGCCTTCTATTTTGCTTTTCTAAAATGGCTGAATGAAGAGAATGAATCATTCTAAGTTGGTTGGAGTTAGATCAGCTTTTTGGGAAGATTTTTGTATGTTTTCCTATAACCCTTTTCTGAAGTTCTTTGTGATATTGTTTGTGTTTGGAACAGTTTACCCCTTGTATAGTCTGAACATAGTATAATCACAGAGAAACTGATATGCACGTAATTCTTTCTTTTTTTTTTCCTTCTCCATGTCCGCTGTTCATCTGCATTCTGAATGTTCTGGGTTTCTGGACTTGTTCCTTGGACCTAGTGAACTCACAGTTAATCGACCTTGACATTCACCAGTTAATTTCTCTCGAAAGCATATTTGAGCTGAAAGTTTAATTTTTCAGCATTCTTAATTGAAAAATGCAATCATACATTGCAAGACGCCGGATGTCTTGAAAGCCCATAACATTTACAAAATAAACATCAAATATAAAGAAACAAACTAGTTGTTGACAAGTTGTGGCAAAGAGGAGACTGGATCAAGCCTCACTTCAAATGCTGGAAGATGCTGACTGCATCAAGAAGTTATGAATGTGTGTGCTGACAGAGGGATTTCAGGCCTGCATGCCTATTGCTACGTAGCTTTAGGTTGCTTTTCTTCAGGTCTAGGCCAATTTTCAAGAAATTGAAACTGCTCTGTATGCAGATGGTTCTGCCAAACCCCCCTCAAACAAAAGCAAAATAAATCAAGTGCCTAGTTCATCTTTAAAATTTAGACTTTTTTGAAAATTAATATGTACATCACTATTTTAATTTTCAAGTCCTTTCCGATGAAAACTTGTGTCATCACCTGTCAACAATCTCCATGTAACAAAATACATTGTTATGAAGATGTCACAGATAGAAATCTATAGATATATCATGGATAGCCTGTTGGTGGGAAGTCATTATTTGTCAATCTCATTCTAATAAACACTCATTTACTTGGGTTTTGGTTGTGCTGCTCCAGCTGAGAAATGCAATTTAGTGGGATTGTTTATTTTGCAACTTAATGCTAAATCAGGAGGGAAAGGTTGTTCTTGGCAAAGATTGCAAACACTTCTGAATCCAGAGATTAAGTCTGCTTGTCTCTGACTGTACTTGATGATTTTTGATTACCAGTGCTGATAAATATAAGGGCTTAACTAATGGCCGTAGAGTGAGGATAAAAGTGATAATTTGTCCAAGGAGCTTAACACTGACATCTTGAAAAGACAATCCTTGGAATGAGTTCAGCCATGTACTCATGTCAGGGCCATTTATTGCTATTTAGTATAATTTCAAAACCCCACATCTTTAAATCACAAAATCATCAATGTTGAAAGAGACTTTCCAAACTATCTTTCCCAATTGTTTGTGCAGCACCACAATAACCACCCTCAAGCAATATCCCCAAGTGCCACATTCTTTCAATACTTCCAGAGTCAGTGACTCCGTCACCTCCCTGGGCAACTATTTTCAATGCCTAAGTCCTCTCAGTGGGAAAAATAATTTAAAAAAAAATCTACTATCTATTCTGAATACTACCCCTTAGCAAAATTTAAGGCTATTTCCACTTGTCCCTTCACTTTATACCTATCAGACTGACCCCCATCTTGCTGCAATGTCTTTTCAGGTAGCAGTAGAGAGACTATGAAGTCCATCCCTGACCTTCCTCTTATCCAGGCTAAACACCCCGGCTCCTTCAGCTGCCCCTCACAAGAGCTGTGCTCCAGACCATTCCCCAGCTCTGTTGTCCTTCTCTGGACATGCTCCAGCCCCTCGGTGTCTTTCTCATTGTGAGAGGCCCAGAACTGAGCACAGCATTCGAGGTGTGGCCTCAGCAGGGCCGAGTACAGAGGGACAATCCCTGCCCTGGTCCCTCTGGCCACACTGTTGCTGACACAGGCCAGGATGCCATTGGCCTTCTTGGCCACCTGGGCACTGCTGGCTCATGTTCAGCTGCTGTCAAATGGCACCCCCAGGTCCTTTTCCAGCAGGCAGCTTTGCAGCCACTCTCCTCAGTCTGTGAAGCTGCAGAGGGTGGATACCAAATATTTTAGAAAGTTTTGTCTTGAATTGTATAGAGGATCTATGTAAACATTGTTGTTCATATTTATATAAAGATATCCAAGACATTACTAGGAGGAATGTATTATCCAGAGATTGAAAGCATTGAATTGATGGTGATATTATTGTTCATAATTGTAAAGATTATCAGGCATAGGTTTACTAAGACTGTGGGGACACAGTCCAAGCTCATGAATTGTCAATTGGATTAGAAATTCTAATATTCAGGTCTATTTTTTTTCCTATATTTGACCACATTTTTGTTAAATGTGGAAGTTCTTTCAGTCTTGTTACATATTTTTATAGAGACTGTGTGCATGCAATAGAGTCCAGTAAAACTAATGGCCTCAAAAAGTCTGTCATTCTTAAATTTTCTTTGGTTTAGGGACATGAAGAAGCATCAAACTTACAACAAGCTTCAGTGCAATTCTCTCACAGTTTATTCAGTGTGACAACAAAACTTTACTAAGTGCTTGAGATTTACTTGGACTCTGTCTCAACCTTTGTCAGCAGGTTCATTAAAGCTTTGAGGAGATACAGAAGCTTTTTGATGAAAAGCAGATAAGGACTGTAAGATGGTGCTGAATTTTGATTTTTTTTTTTTAATCCTGTTTTTTTTATAGCAAAGTACAGTGGCTTTTAACAGAAAAAAAAGTGTGATTGTAGGCAGTTTAAAGTAGAGCATCTAGACAGGAAAAATAATCTTTCTTTTCATTCTTCCAAGCTCTTAAAAGCATCTGGTAGCTGATGAACCTTTCATTCTAGCAGGGAAGTAGAAGTTCAGCGTTAAACTGGAAATGTCCTGCAAGTGTCAGATTTGTTATCTTTTGAGGTGTCCCACAGCTTTTACCTATACTCTGGCCTAGCCCTTTCCATGAGATGGTGATGGCTCTGAAAGGCATTAATGTTTTTATTTTTGTTATCAAGAAAATTTCCCTCCCTTTCACTGTAAAGTTAAAAATAAAGACAAGGAAAACTAGCCAAGAAGTTCTCTCTCTCCTCCTAAATCACCTTGATGTTTGTTGTTCCAAACAGGCTTATTTTCCAGCTTTGCCTGGCTGTTTGGTAGGCTGGTAAAGAGATGAAGGTTGTTTAAAGAAATTACTTTTGCAGAGTGAGACTCAAGGAGAAAACACTGAAAATTTCTTCTAGTCTGTTTCCTCTTGGATTACTGAATTTATTTCTTTTCAGTGCAGGTATTTGGACAATTCTTTCATCAAGGACATTTTACAACAGTTTCGAGATGTCTGCCAGGGTCAGCTCGCTCCATTTTCAGATTCATCCTAACAGCTTCACCATCCCCATGTATCCTACTGCTGCTCAAATCTCCTATTAGACTCCCTATAACTGCCTGTCTCTCACCTTTATCCCTTAAGGTTTTGTCTGTTTGACAAAGCTCTTCCCTGTTATTTCACTCCTGGCTCTTCCTCTTGCATCTTCTGGTTGTCCAAATCCCTAGACAGTGAATCACAGAGTCCTAAAGGGGAAGAGAAATGCAAAAATTGGGTGCCTGGATAGTTGATGCTTTTGGGAATGGCTCCAACCCCCTCAGACACCGTTTTTGTGGAGTCTCACCATGGAAAAGAGGCAGGAGTTGGTTGCTTCATGTCAGTGCAGTACTTTGATCCAGGTCTGAAACCAGAATCTGGCTCTGTCCTCCTCCTCCTCCTCTTGCTGCCAATGCAGTCTTTTTCTTTCTTGAAAGCTACCGATCATCCTCCTTTAGTCCAATGGCCTTCAGGAAAACAGTGAATTTCAGGCATGTTATCTGAGAAACTCCCTCATTTTCTCATCCATTTCTGCACTGACATCAGGAGGGCAACAAAGCAACTGCACTTTTCTTTTTCAAACAAGGCACCTAGCTGGCAGTGCCCTCAAACAAACCATTTAGAGGAAGATTTCCAAAGCATAATAAACAGGCTGAAATTATAAATCCATTGCTATCACAGAGCTTACAAATTCTTAGTTGACTTGCCTGTGCATAGCTGGTTGTTTTCCTTCTGCATAGCAGGATGTAATTAAAATATTCATATGCAGATTGCAGCCCATATAGGGCTGACTGTTGCTAGATGCTGAGCAAAATTTGAATAGTTCTGAGAGATTTTAGCTGCCAAGGAAGAGAGAGGACACTCAAAGTAGTCTGAGTTGGCCAGCAGATTGGCAGGCTGGCAGACTGCCTCAACATTGATTTGTTCTTATGTTAGGATAAAATTGGCAAAGAACAGGAAAACAGTTTAGGGCTCAATTTACAAACAGCCTTTTAAAAATGTATTTCACTTTCTGCCTTAGGCTTTGCCTTAGGGCTAGCCCTGTTCACAGAGCTAAGACTAAAAGAGAAAAACTGCTTCTATACATAATATCCTGTAAATATTTATCCCCTCTATAATAAGGGCAATCAAAAAATCTCAATGCCACAGACAGTCTGGTACAGGAATAAATCAAGCTGGTATTAAGTCAAATTATTCAGTAAGATTGATTTGGAAAAGATTTGTGTGATTGGTTGTTTGTTTGAAGTTTTCACAATGTTTGAACTGGAAAAAATAAAATAATATCTTTTGAATTTGGGCATAAAGTTAGGCTAGGCTGAAGAAGTTATATGGCCCAAGGAGACTGTTGCTTTCTCCTGGTCATAGAGAATATTGTGGTGGAAAAAATAAAGTTGGGACAATGCTGTTGGAACTTATTACATTAGATAAATATATTAATTACAGCAGTGGCTACTTCTTTCCTGTTGCACTTCACAAAGATGCAGAGGGCCTATGCTGTAACTCGGGGTAGTTTTGATTAAGTCACTTGTGTGTTCTTACAAAAGCTTATGTTATAGCAAAGAAGAATGCTTTTTTGGAGAAGTGTTTTTGGAAAAGCTGTGGAAATCATCTCAGACTGTGACTAGGGCCATGGTACTGTGATCCACCTTTTAGGAGCTGCCTGGAGAGAGGATGTACCAGTGCTGCTCTCCCCATCTGAAAACCATCTAGCAGTCTGAGGAATTGAAATTCTTCAATGCATTACAATCCTTTTACTCCTTTAATGGGTCAACAGCCATATCATCCTTGGCTGAATTTTCTGAGGTTTTTCAGAGGTCTTCGTGCAGAAGTTGAAAGCTAAATCAATAAAATGGCAAGACAAATATCCATCTGCTTTATCTTGTTACGTTTATTTCTGATTATCTGACTTCATGAGACCTTTCTGCCTTTCCTTCCATTCAAGGCAAATTCAGGTGGTATCAAGAGAGAATAATTCCTTCTAGAGCAAAGTGATTCACTGTTAGTCTACATTCTGTTTGTCTATACAGCTTCCCTAACTTGCTATGACAGTGCTGATAAAGGAGATCTATTTCACCCTTCTATGTATTTGTTTTTCATTTTGGAGAGTAGAGAAAGTGTGTCTGATCACACTCTTCCTTTACTCCCTTTGGAGAAAGGTGCAGAGTAATATTTCTAAATAAAGCTGATTCAAGGTTTATTAACGCTGTAAAAAACCTGATTTTGCTCCCCAAAAGTTTGAGCTTGGGCTAGCTTATGTTAGGTGAAAGAAAAAGATAAGAGAAAGGATATGAGAGAAGATGTTGCACAGGGAGATAATCAGTTTTTGGAGAGCCAGGCTTGCTTGTTTTGCTTCTGCAGGAGGAACAGGATGCAGGGCTGACC
The DNA here is from genome assembly GCA_013397245.1 of Thryothorus ludovicianus. Classification (NCBI taxonomy): domain Eukaryota; kingdom Metazoa; phylum Chordata; class Aves; order Passeriformes; family Certhiidae; genus Thryothorus; species Thryothorus ludovicianus. Next base: position 626,012 of record VZTB01012398.1, read on the forward strand.
TTTGGGAAGGAGACACACCACCTCTTGTCTTTAGCAAGAGAAGCCACAAACACCAGCCCTCAGGGGTTTATACAGGCTGCCATAATTCTGAGCACCTCAGCCAATTGGCCTCAAAGAAGCACAACAATATCATTGCATTCTCTCTTTCTTAATGGGAGCCTCTCTGCTGAACTTACATTAAAAGCTCAGCATGGGATGTAGGCTGAGGAATGACAGATGCTGCTCTGCTGTTCTCTGTTCTCTGTTTGTGTTCAAATCTGTGACATGGAGAAGATCCAAGGGTGATGGTAAGAGAAAAAAACCTCTTATAAAGGTTAGATAAAATATCATATTGGAATGTTTGAGTTTGGGTTTTTTTTTGGTGTTTTTTTATGATTTCTTATCAGCTGCAAAAGTTGAGGCTTGAAAATAAGGATGATATTTTTGTAAGTCTGAAGAATCCTTTTGAAGGTAAATTAATCATAAGCTTGTAAATGACATGCCTTTTTCATGAAAAGTTGAATAATGTCCATAAACAAGTACAGGATCTCTTAATTAAATTCAAGTGATAGTAACTGATATAGGTTTTAATAAATGAGTGACTAGTTCTTAAAACAAACCTCTTTTGCAATCAGACCATGCTTTTTTATATTTATTCTTGCTAGGGAATTGAAACTACAGTTGTTTTCTACATTACGTAAATTCAGTATTGCAATGGAAGTTTAGTTTTATTTTTTTTTAAGATGTCTGACATGAAAAAGTACCAGAGTATTTAAAATTTACCCTTGAAAAGCCATTCAGATTTTAAAGAGCAGTCACTATTAAATTTACACTTTGTTAAAGATGGATAATAGTTTTTCATCCTTGCTGAGACTGAATTTTTCCCCGCAGTCCAGAATACTTGAGTGCTTTGTCTTCTGAAGTCCTATATTTTCTTACTAGGATGTATTTTAATGTGGCACCTGCTGCTGTTCTTGGAAGTCTTGGAAGACTTATTCTCAATCCAGTTTTAAACACAGATCAAATAACAGGGATATTGTCTAATTTATTTTTTTCCTCAGATCTATTAAATTTTCTACCCCTATCATTTCATATCTTAAGCTAACAGTGCAATAAATTGTCTACCAATTTGTTTGTGTGGTACCTGGTAGACCTGAATTCAAGTGAATCCCTCAGTGCTATATTCATCATAATTAGCCATTCATGTTGCATCAGCCAGAACACATTTTCTGAGCAACTTTCAAGCACTCCTGTTTCTTGCAACCCTTTCAGTCATAGACTGACTACCTTATATTTTGTTAATCAGGTAGAGATGTTGCATATCTTTATCTGTAATACCTTTTCCAGCTCTGCCTGTACAACTCATTCCTTTCATATATCATTTTTTGTCTGTCTTTCTATTCTGTTCTGCATGTTTATTTATCCCTTCTCAAATAAATAGTTCACAACTTTTTGTGATGTATTCCAGAGAGTCCCACCAGAGAATCTGTGTTTGGCATAAATGAGTGGACCTTGTGCAATTGGAACAAAATCCTGACTGAGTTTAGGTGGAGTTGCTTATGGTATAGATAAAGACCAAACTGGTTTGTTAAATGTGTAAAGTCTCCAAAATTCAATGCAGGAAAAGGAAAGGAGTGGATAAAAAAGGAGATCTTCTTGGTATTTTGAAAAACTTCCAGCTAGTTATTTCGTACCTTGATGTTTCCAAATAGTGTCTCATTTATAAACCAGAACTGCAAAGATGCTTGTAAATGAGTGAGGCTCATAAAGAAAAGAATCATTACAACATTTCAGCTCCTCAAGAAATGATGTCTGCCGAGTGTGTGTGTAAGGATGAACTCATGGTTAGAAAGCACAGTTTGTAATCATAACACGTGATTTTTTTTCGGCCTATACCCCAAATTGCGTGTAATTCAATTAATTTCTCCCTTTCTCAATGGCTATAGCAATACAACTTCACCTTGAAAATAGAATTATAAAACACAATTTTTTTTCTCTTGAAAAGCAGCATATTATCCATTTGTTGAGAATCAATTTGGAATTCATGGACTGAAAATACTTTTTTTTCTCTTCCTTTCTTTTCTTCCTTCCCTTAAAAAAATATTTGCACTCCTGATCCCTCTTCCATCCTCCTTATGTTCTACTTACTTGTAAGTATATAAATTCATGGATATGGCAGTATTTCATGCACTATCTTCAGCTTCTCTGCAATTAATATTCTGTCTTGTCATTCAAGTCCAGTCCTGTGTTCCTAATGTCAAACTGGTTTTGTTCAATATGACCAGCAAGGTAGCAGATGTTTCTATATTTTGAGATTCAACAATTCTGCCAGTTCTGGAGGTATCTCCCATTAATCAAGAAGGCTACTTTGTCATAGTACAGCTAAAATTATCACCAAACTTTAAGTACAAAGTTTGAATAATAATGACTCCTTTTTTGTTAAATGGAGTTAACACAGCTGAATAACTTCCTTGATGGTTTATTGTATTAGTGTTTCAGAACATTGACTGATTTGTTTTTATTACCATGAAAGCTTTTGTCTTATGAAAATTACTCAGGACCATAGGTCAATGTTTTTCATGTCACATCTCTATAAGAAGTACATTGCTTTATTATACTTTGTATTCTGCCACTGCAACCTGTATGTCACTTAAATTTATTTGTCATGATACCTCTGCCAGGCTGCCATTAAATTGTTAAAGGATATTCAGGAAATGTTGTTGCAGTAACCTTTAGAGGTAGACATATGGAAATGGACTTTATCTGTTAATTAACATTTCGAACTGCAAACCTTCCAAAGTATAAGGCCTGGTATGAATCACTACACATGAGCAGAATACTTAGAGGGGTGATGATCATGTTTTTCCTGAGACAACAGATCCTTCAGGTTCAAATTGCCTATCTATCTATTTAAACTAGGAGACTTAACTGTTAAAGAACAAAATGAAGTCTAGAGAAGGATCAAAATATGTCTCTCTACTGTCCATCCATACCAGTATAAAAAATAAAATGGCCTGTGATTCTTGTCTGTCTCAACAATGTTTAAAAATTGCAGCTTACAGAAGGAAAACATAGAGCATAAGGGACTCATAAGAAAGAAGTGAACCCCTGGGAGAAGCTCCTGAGGTGTTTCAGGTTAAGCTGAAGCAGGGATCCCAAGTCTTGGATACATCACACTCCCCACTGGAGAAGGTGCTGACAGAGAAGATGTTGCTGTCTCTGAGCTAACATGCTGTGATGCTTCCCAGACATGTCCTGGGAGTAAAAAACTGGACTGCATGCAGATAAGCTGAAGCTGGGGGTTAAGCTTTCCTTCTCCAGACACTGTGATCTCTAACAAGATCAGTATGTTAAGGGATATTTAGAACATTAATTGCTCATACTTCAGGGCTGGTCAGAATTCCTGAAGCTAGAGTTCTTAATGCTGATCCCATAGTAATATAAGTGCCTGAAAATTATATAATCCAGCACTGATGAACAAAGAGGCTCACTGCTTTTCTCCTTGTTAAACTTTTGTCTACATTGATTCCCTGACATGGTTAGGTGTGGGGTTCCATAAATCCCTGTGGCAGCATAAACTAGCACAGGAACATGCTGGATTTTTGAAGGTGGTAGAGGCAGGCAACAGTGTACACAAAAACAGGCTTGGAGTTACAGTGGGAGCAGTACTCCCAACAGGCAGCTGCTGACAACATGGAATGGGGATAAAAATAGAGTGAGGTTGAAGCAGGGATATGTGCTTGTAGCCCATGCAAGTATCCTTAGGTAAAAATACACATGGATAAGTGTGATATGTGTTAAAAGTAAAATGACAAACAATGAAAGCAAATTCACAGGCTAGAGAAGAATTGTTTGCTCTGAAATGCTGGAATGATGTTGGCTGTCAAATCTGGCAGAAATCCCCAATTTTGCCAGGTGTGACCTAACTGACCCCACTCCTTGTAAGCCAAGAGCTCCACAACAATCTAAGCCTAAAATTGGAAGGGGTAAATTGAATACAAGCTTTTTTTTCTGTGGAGATTAAGGTAACTGGAGTAAATTGAAAATTTGTGGTGAATTCAGACAAAGGTCTGATGGCTAAATCAATTTTTTTGTACTTTCCCAAGCATTAGATTTCATAGATAGTGCTGTGAATTCTGTTAGGTACATGTGCTAGGCTATGTGGCCTGTGAGGTGTACTCACAGCACCTCTCCAAGTATTAGCTTGTTTTCATTCTTTTGGGTTATTGCCTGGCACAAACAGTATAAAACTGGTTGCAGGAACTCTATAATCAAGCTTAAAATATTCAGAGAATGCAGCTGTGGAATTACATATTTGAGAGGAAATACTATTAAAAGACTAGAAATATAGGATATAATTATTGTTTCCATTGTTCCATTGTTCACTGTGGTCTCACTAGGTGAAAACCAAAGCAGAGGCTATGGACAGAACTGCACTATATCTTCCATGCTGGTTCCATGCGTATTTCAGTATCCAAAATTACACTTCTGGAAAGGTTCTTCCTCTTTAATCTGCTGCTTTCATTAGAGATATTCTTTTTCATTATTGTTTATAAGCTTACATCTAACCAGCTAGTCTCACAATTTCTTGCTTTCCTGAAAGCAGTTTCTCTATGGAACAAATGTGGATGACCACAAGTTTTTCTTGAATTTTGGGGTAGCAGTACACTTCTAATTTGTTTAAGTATGTGAAGTTTTCATTTTGTTTGGATGAAATAAAATAGAGTGTAGCATAGAAAAAGAGAAATTGCTTTAAGGAATATTCCAATGCAGTTCACTAACCATTAAGTATTGTTCTACTTTTCTGAGCTTAAATCTCTACTGACATGAATCTTTTATGTCCTGCAGTGCAAGTTGTACTACTTGGATAACTAATATAGTTAAAGCAGTGGTTTCATTAGTCCTGAGAAAGTTTGGAATTTCTTGTAATTGTTGAGCAGTTGAGTCTCCACTTTTTGGCAGTGGAAAATTTTTATGTTTTAATAAACAAGTATTCTTGAATGTATTCCTGATCTCGATTTTAGCAATCACTGGTTTAGAAAAAAAAAAAAAAAAANACATGTTTTTGAGACAACAATTTAAAGGTATGTTTTCTGGGTAGTAGTGCATGTTGGTTCCTCTTTATATCTGCGGCTTTTAATTTGAGTTTGTTAGCATTGAAATTAGAATGAATGACATTAAATGAGATGAGCAGACAATGACAGAAGAATAAAGGGGAACTGTGACAGTCACAGAAGCAGCTCTAACAAAACCACGGCCAAATGTTTTCTACATTTATATAATACTGTGCCAAATTCAGTAGCTGTTTATGAAAACTATGTATACTGAAATATAACATGGTTTACCTGGAGTAAAACAAACCAAAACTGTTGAACAGTTTATTTGTTTAAAAACCATACTTCCACCTATCCTAAAACAAATCACATTTTTATCCCAAAATGGGCCCAAAAGATGTGCATTTATTTTGTTTAGAACTCCAAGTTGATACTTTGATGAACTGCTGTCCTACTTCCTGAGTTTATTAAGGTCCCTATGTGGCTTGGTATCTGTTGTAGCCATCATTCCCCTAAAATGGACATGTGTTGTTAGCCTTGTTTCTACTCTTTAGGGCCATCCTCTGATGCTGCAGTTTCTCCCAGGTGATAGCAGTAACCTCACAGTCATGTCAGACACCTCTGTGAACAGCCAAAGGAGCCCCTTACACTGAGTATGTCATCTGTAGGCTGTTCTAGGACTACTGTTCCCCTGCTGATGATTGCCTCTCTTATTTGCAGAAACACAGAGGTTCAGGATTGGGTTTTGCTGTGAAGACAAAGGCAAAAAAGGCATTTAATCTTTTCACTGCTGGTTCTTCCCTTCAGCACACCCATTCTTTCACTGATCGCCCTTTTGCAGGCTCATGGACTTGTAGAATCCCTCTTTATGAAATCTTTGAGCATCAGATGGTTTTGTCTTTCCTGATTTCATCCCAAAATATTAAGTTGTATTTGTTTTGTTCCGTTTTATTGATTACATTCCTTGTACATTCACGTTTTGCATTTTAACCATCATCAGTGACTTTAAGCTTCCTAAACCAGCTAACACTTTTCTTTTTACCTGTTTTTGAGTTCATGATGTTTTACCTGTTGAAAATATCCTATAAATAACAGCTTGTGTAGTCTTTGTCTCATAAATTGATAGGTTGGAAAAGCAGAAACAATCTGAAAAATAAAATTTCAGTATAAACAACCTGTTTGACAAAATCATAATGAAATGCAAAAGTTATTAATAGAAATTGTAGGGCTACAGTTTTTAGCAATAAATGTTTTATTGCTGTTGATAAACTGAAGTATTTTTTCTTGGTTAGTTTGTTTGTTATTAATTTCTTCTCTCCCCACTCTCCATAGGGAATGAATACTGTGTACCCAGACAGCAATAAACCTTCAGCTGCAGACCACTGACAGAAATCTATAGACCACCAGTTTGGGGAACCTCAGCTTTAAACTAAATGATTCAACATTTGTGTAAGTCAGACACGTTCTGCTATTATGTAACTAAATAATTTTATATCCATGTTCATTGTAATGCTAAGAGGTTCAGACAGCGTATGAGCTGTTTACTCTTGCAAATTGTCTCTCTAATAATTAGGTGATAAAATTGAAAGTGCTTGTGAATGCTAGATATGGCCTTAAAATGTGCAAGAAAAGCTGTATGCTGTTTGCAGACTGTTAAAGAAATCCTTGCTACAGTGACACAGTTTGTAGTGCTTACATGGTTTGGGTTGGGTATTTTTGTATGAAACTTCACCTTAAAACAGCATTGCTGAACAACTAAGGTCCTACTCTATTGGTATTTAAGGCAAGGCTCAGGTATTGCTGTTTCATAATGCAAATGATATGTAGAAAGTACAGAGCTGATAAAAACTCAGAGAATGTTTTATTCCCTTAACAGGTTGAATATTTCAGGCAAAGACAAATATTGGTATTTAAATTTTTACTCCCTCTGTTGTTCTGTCGTTTTTTTACTTTACAATGACAGATACTATGGAAATACAAAAGTATTACAAGGAGGGACAATTTTGACTAATATAGGTTGAAGTGTTTTATGAATGGAAACTGAAACACAAGCTGTAGAGAAACCACTTAAGTCACTGCTGAGATGCATTCATCTCTGGTAGTGCATAAAAGTTAATTAACAGTGCAGAGAACTGGAGGCAATTCAGAGAGAAACATTATTAGATGAGGATGTACAAAGAAAGTGAACTGTCTTTCAGTTTACTGGCTAAGGATAGATGAGTATCTACTGATGTCTGTAAGTGACCTTGACAGCAGGGAGGAACAGTCTGATGGGAGATGTTCCTTGGGGTGCTCTCTCTGTGGAAGTAGTAGGACAAAAGAACAGGTGATCAGGTTGTGATGTGAAAGACTAAGGCCTTTTCAATCCTAATGTCTGGCAGCTGTTGAAGCTACACCCATGTACCCCCTGCATTGCAGAAAACATTTTTACTGATTGAGCACAGTCATATAGGGCCGCCTAATGTAAATAGCAGTTTTTCGTTGTCCATATACCAACTGAAAGTGGAGAACAGCAAAAGCCACTGAGGACTGGATACTGAATTCCAAACTTTGATAGATTTCAAGACAAGGAAGAGCAAAGCCATTGCTTTGCATATTTAAAGCTAAACTAGAAACTACTGCTTAGAGTATTTTGAGAACAGTCCGGCTCTCACGAGAAGATGGACTTAAAAACTCTAAAGTAATCTTTTTAGATGTATCTCATGTTATGGCATGATAGGATTTCCTAGTGCCAGCCCTGTATAGGCTCACAAGAATTATTAACCTCAAACTTCCATTTGCATGGACTCCTGGTTTTATTCTGATTACTCCTTTGTTGGGACAATTGTGCACACAACACTCGGTGGAAAATAGGTGATTAAACTATGCCTGTTCCTGAAAGCTGAATTTCCTATCCTTACTTTTCTTACCTTTTTCTAGATAGATTTGGGATATGGAGTTTGTGAACAGTAGCAGGTTATTACTGATGTGATCAAGGACAACTAGGATTCAAGAGAAACCTCAAATTTTTCTAGATTGCATGTCTTCTGCTGTCACTTTCTTCTCTCCTAGACTTGTCAGGGTTTTCCATTGCTGTGGGTTCTCCTTGCATGTTATATGAGTTCCTACATCACTGTCACAATTATGGGAGTTGGAAATTTTAGCCCTATTTCTTCTATTCAAATGGTAAAATTAAACAGTATTATCTACATCAGGTTAAGAATAATTAATATTCTAAAAAATAATTTCCACTTAATCCATGACCAGTTAACATCCAGAAGCTCTCTTTCTCTATTGATATCCAGAATGAAGGTTTAAAAGTATTGAATCTTATTTTGAATATAACAAAGTTGTAAAGCTATGAGCTCGCTCCTTGCTTGTTTGAACTGAACCCTTGCTGTACCCCTCATTGGCTAACCAGGCATTCAAAGAGTTCATATACAACTTGCTGATGTTTTGATGAGTGTCTGAGCTCTGCAGATGAAAATGCAGGATAATTCCTGGGAGGGTGAGCTCTGTAGGAACTGGAAGCAAATCTGTGGTAGCTGGATGGTTCCACTTACCCATTGTTCTGGACTATGTGAGCTGGCAGTCAGTTGGCAAAAGGAGACAGAAATATATTCTTGAAAATATTTCTGTTCAAATGAGGAAAAGGATAGAATAAAAATAAAACAAGAGTGTGAGACAGGAAGATAGCATGAAAATAGCAATTTGAGTTATTGTCACAAGGGAGCATTACACATGGCATCACATAATGCATGAGTTAATCATCACAACATTCTTTGGAAGCGAAGCAGAAAAGTACAGAACATGACAAGAATGATATTCAAATGCAATAAAATCTTATTTGAAAGTTGTTTACATTTTAAAAAGCAGATCAGTAAATTAAGGGTAGATGAAACTGATTTGTGAAAATTCCAGGAATTTGGCAGAATTCATCCATACACTGAAATTAATTCGAGGCTGATATATTTTCCTTCATAAGGTTGATTGCAGCAGCCTCCCCCTCCCTGGAGACTGAGTTCTGTGCAGCATTCCTTAAGAAAGCAATGCTGGCAATCCAGGCTCAGACACAGTGAGTGAATTTAGCTGTCTTTGCACCTTAATGGTTCCTTCATGGGTATAATTTAGAGTAGTGCTGGCAGAGCACAGTGGCTGCATGTTTGCTTGGACTGTACAGATTATCACCAACCTGTGACACCCAAAGTAGACCCTCCCACCAATGTGCCCCATTGCTTCTGAAAAGAATGTCTTCACTTTGCCAAGACTGGCTGTTGGACTTAGCAGAAAGGGGCCAAGTGGGGCTCCCCAAGGGACTTCCATCCTGGTGCTAATCTGGAAGTAACCAGGAAAGAGAGAAAGATGAGGAAACACAAGATCAATAAAGCAAATTATTTGAAGAAGAAAAATCATGAAATCAACAGAGGCAAAGCAATTAAAACAAAACAAAAGAAAGGACATGAAGATTAAATTCACTCTCTGAGCCAGATGCACCCCTGGAAGTTCAGCAATGCAGCCCTGATCATAATGGATATCCTGCTGGAGCTAAGGCATTCCCTGAAACATTATTTTTGTCATGATGCATGATGACATCTTCTAAAAAGCAACTGTGTGATGTGTGTTATCCAGCCTTCCCTGAAAAACTGGGACCTTCCCATTGAAATGGGTCATGATGTGGTGATGGGACTTAAGTGCTAAGAGTTACATATACCCCTGAAATTAATTTGACTGCTGTGTACCAAAATCTAATTTATTTCCTTATCATCTTCCAACCATTAAATTGCTAGAGCTGAGTTGTGTAAATGCTTTAAAGAAAGGCAGCTTCTAGTCACTAAGGAATATTGCAGAAAATTTGCCTTCTGAGCATGGTTATATAACGCCCACTTATTTTAATTAGACTTTAGCTCTCAAAGTCCCACTTTACCTAAGTGGCATGATCACTGAAACACAGTAGAGATCTGTGATAGCAAATTATATCTATCTGCTCCTTTCAGCAGTGACTTCTCCTTTAATATTATGTCTCTCAGGAATGTGAGCCCTAAGCAGCTACTTGCAGTGTTGTCTATTATTAGTGCTTACTCAGAATGGGTCTTGTTCTCCAGCAGAAGTGCAAGAAATGTCTGTGTAAGCATTGCATAGCTTTAATTTTCCTACAGAAGAGTGGTCCTCAGGGAGGAGAGTCAAATAAACAGCAGCCTAAACTGTACTCCAGGTAGCTGAACACCAGGAACAGGACCAAACCAAATTACTCACAAAGTGATGCTGATGTTAGTTTTTTCTCAGAAAGATACACCAAGCAGAGACAAGGGGTGTTTTTTTTTAAATAAGTAAATTCCAACTAATTAAAGGTTTCCATTCCTTCCATTCTTACTTGAAATTTTTGTTGCACTAAAGTCTTTGGCAAGCATGAAAAAGGAATTGTGATTACATCCATTAACTCCTCAAACCCTGCAGCCAACTGCCTCTTCCTCCTATGTTTTTTGTGGTGTGTAGCCAAACTGTACATTTGTCATATCCTAAAAGGATAATTTGTGTATGTAGGTGGCAACAATCCCTTTCTGGTTTTTGGTTCGGTATTCTTGCACTTCTAACTAAGCAGACAAACAATTTGTTTCCATGTAATCATGGCAGGTCTACAGGAAATTCCTGATAATTGTTCTATGCTTTGTTATGATGATGAATTACTGCACATGTTTCTGCCATACTCATTAGTCTTACTTTATAGTCTTCACCCTGCATGTGCTCTGAGATAAATTGGACATTGAGACTAAAAGGCAGCAGCATCATGAACCAGATTGTTTTAAGGTCACCTTTTTTGTCTTGCTTTCTGACATCAGCTGCTCTTTCAAATCTGAACATGGGGGACATCACATTTTTTTATCTCAGTGTCTGATTTAGAGACTGAATACTTTCTAGAACAAGTCATCTCTTAGTAAAGAAGCAGGAACTAATTCCAAGAATAAGTACCTTACAAAAACAAACAAAAAATCCAATCCTACATATAGATAAAACAGTGTTTGAGCAAGAAGGAGTGTGGGCTCTGTGAGCATGAGGGAAGAGATATAGCTGATAAAAATTCAGGAGTGTATAGATTGGTAGGGGAATTTGAATAAACCTGTTCAGGAAAAGAGAATAAGCAAGGTAATAATCAAATGATACAACCCAGAGTGAACATTTGCAGCAGTTTGTTTTACTGAGGGGATTGTTTACTTCTCAGAGCAGTCACTGCAGTCAAGCAGGAAAAGAAATGCAGTCGAGCATCTGCTACATGTCTTCTTTCTCTCAGTGGACACTACAGTTTTTGCCAGACACGATGCATGCACACAAGAGGCAGGTTGGGAAGAAGCTCAAAGAATGTGCTCAGTCATCTGGCAATATCTAGTCTAGAAGAATAGCTAACCACCAAATGGATAAGTTATAACAGGAACTATACCCATGTAAATTGCATCCATAATCACATTTATTATGGTCAATTCCTACAAAAAAGTTACAGTGGAGAAGTTAAAAGGAGACTAAATGTACAGATATCACATGAGTAATAGGATTATCTGAACTTTTTTAAAGGAAATTACTCAGGGAACTGATATTTACAGAACATTAAGCTGTTGGAAAAATTACCGATTTTTGTTTAGATTCTTTTAATAAAAGGCAACTTCTCTTTTGTCAAAACTGGACTGTCAAAAGGCGAATGCATGTTTCTACATAGATATGCTCTCTCAGTGCTGCATGGATCTTTTGTTGCCTGATCTTTCAATGTACCAAATTCCTGGTGATCTTGTGGTGAGGGCTTCAGCACCAAAGTGTCTGAGTCTACCTAAATACTCACAGGTTACTATCTGATGCCATCTCTGCCCAAGATTCTACAGCACAGGCCAGTTCCAGCTTGGATTGTAGCCCAGTTTGCCATCTACTGAGCCTGCATGAGTAAACTGAGAGGTGTGAAGTTTTAGTTCAAATTTTATCCTGTAATAATGTGCCTAAATGCATTGCGAACCTGAGGTGACATAAAATGTGGAGTTAACTTATGACCATCTAAATCTGATCATATAGCTATGCCTTAAAATGACCCTTAATTTCAAAATCACTCTTCTGTAACTCTTATGAAAGTAATTACTGGTGATTTCTGCTTGACTGGTTCTGTAGACAGAGGATGCAACGCATCCTTGTACTCTGGAGGAACAGATATGAATGAGCTTGTGCTGTGCTTTCCTCTTGTTAGTCTCTGAAATAGGAGGGAAACCATAATAAGCCATTTCTTATGAGTGTTACATATACTGTGGCAGTACCATGGCCTTTCTAGATAAAGCTGTTCAGATTCCTAAATTCCAGAGATTTAGTTGACAATCGAGATACCTAAATTTGTTATACCTACCTTCAGGAGTGGCCTAAAGGCTTGCTTCAGTCTCCCCAACACAGGAACTGCTGCCACTTCAGATGGCCTGGAGAATGCAAGGCACCTTGACAGCTCTGCCAGGTGTATTGCCAACAGGACAGGCAGGTTGTGCTGCCCATCTCAAATGGCACTGGCTCCTTCTGTGTGGGCATTGGATTGAGCCCTCAGTATCCAAGCCATTATTAGAGTCAATAAAGATCAAGGCTGGAGTCACTGGAGCTGAGCGAGTGATTCAGCTCAGCAGCTGCTGCTTCCCTTGGCTGGGGTGAACTGAACTGTGCTCTGGGTTGCATTGGCTGGATTTGTGCTGACTGCAGCAGGCAGATGAGCAACTGATGAGTGTTTGCATGCCTAGGTGTAGATAACTGTGTTTAAATAGCCTAAACACAAAAATAGTTTGAATGGTCAAGAATTAACTTTTGAAATTTGAAAGGATAGTGGCAGAAGCTTCATTTCAGGATTAATACAGAGTAATCAGAGTACCTGTAAAGATTTTTCCTATGGAAGTTTATAAGGGGAAACAATAATTTACCTGGTATACAAAAATTAACATATAAGACAGAAGTAACAAATGACCTGTCAGACAGGTTACCAAAGAAAAAGAGAGCCTATTGCTTTGTGTTTTTAAAATGCTAGAAGACACACTAATGATGAGTGGAATGTATGCAGGAGGTGAACTGGAAGTAGATAGTACCATCACAGTTTTTGGCTGATCTGATCCCAATAGCTTTGTGGGGCAAGATTTCCTTTTCCTCATTAGTGAAGAGCTAAAGGGGTAAAGGTTTGCTGTTTCTTTCAGTAATACTTTTTTTTGGGGGTAAAGGCTGAGCTTTAAATGCTGTTTCTCTGCTTTAGGGCTGGCCTTGTTGTACTGGAGATGGAGGTGCAGTAGCATTCACATGTGCAAAATTTAATTACTCTGATTTATCAAGCAATTATTTTTCCTACTAGTTTTACTTAACTGTGGGAGATCTCATCCTTTCTTTGAGCATAATGAGTGCATTTGCTTCGGGAGGCAATTTGCCATTCACAGATGAATTCTCTTTAACAGTGACTTTGCCTTTATTTCTCATTTTCAAATGAAATTACATTCTCAATTTGTTAGTAAATTTGAGTAGTAAATTTCTTAGTATATGGGAACAGTGAATTCTTTATTGCATGATGACAGAGCTTCTGCAGAAAAGCAATTCTCATCTAAAACTTCCTTCTGAAATTGATAAGCCATTCTGATGAAAACGGAAATTTGAGTTTGAACTACCAGGCTGGGGAAGGTCTCCTATTCAGAATTTCTATTTCCTGCATAAGAGCACTTAACTTCTACTCTATAACATAAATTATAATCACCATTTCCATTTTTCAGCCATTTAAGTGAATTAGGGAGTGTTCTGTTTCCAAAGTACTTGGTATAAGTGCCAACATCCAGGACATAGTTTGTGTCTCTAATTGTCAGTCTTGCACAGTCTTTTTGCTCAGAGTGTCAATAAGGGGACACCATGTGATCTTGTTACTACTGGCTCTGGTTAGCATAGTGCTTACTGTGTTTACTTGTGATTCTCACTCCCATTTAGAAGCATCTATCTCTTCCTTGCATCATGAGAAGGATTTGTTTTCACTATCTATGTCTGTGTTTTCTTCTGGGAGAGCAGATAAATCAAAGGAGGTGAATCTTATTCTGAAAATATGGGCTCAACAGAGAAGTGGTTTAGTTAGGTTGTTCTGCTTCTGCTGTCCTGGGGAATAAAGACAAACCTTCGTTGTGAGCCTTATAAAAGAACGTTACTGAAAAACCCTCATTCAGAGAATGGTTGAGTTTTTATCAGTCAAAGATGTGACTTGCATGTGACCCAACTCCAATTGAGGGCTGTGGAAGCTGATTCCTCCTGGTTTTGCCTCCATTCCTTGTCTTTCATTGCACACTAGACGTCTTCCCAGTATTTTGTCTATTTTAAACATATTCCATTGAAAACTTATCTTTTTCTCATTTAAAATTGCATATTATTCATTCTAAACTATTGTGCTAAACTGGTCTTTATAATTCCCAGTTCATGTGGAGCATCTCATCATGTTCTCCATTTTACCAAACCACCTTCTATGTTTTTGTATCACTGCTTATCACAACCATACAGGGTGGCATCTCACTAAGTCTGTAATTTTCACCAGATTCATTTCCCACACCCGTAACAGCAGAAAACAGCCTAATTTTCATTAGGAAAGCAATCCAGTTGGAACAAAAATAATTAGGATACATCATAAAAAAAAAAGCCATGTGGACCATGACAGGAGAGAAAATGCTCTTCACATCGATTTTTCTTCTTTTCATTCTTGAATGCTCAGAGTTTTCATTTGATTCATGATGGTAAGATGCACTTAATGTAGCTGCAATCTAGAAATCACAGAATCTCACAGAATCACAAGAGCTGAAGCTAGCAGGGGCCTCTGGAGACTGTGCAGTCCAAACTGGTGCTCAAAGCAGGGTCAATTACATCATATTGCCCAGGGCTGAAGATTCTATAACATCTCTGGGCAATGTGTTGCAGTACTCAACAGTATTCAGTTAATCTATTTATAACATCTAGATAGTGAGGCCAGAAGAAAGCATTAGAAACATGCAGTTTAATCTTCTTCAGAAAAAAAATAAGTCATTTCTGTAGAAAGCCATATATATTAACTGTTTCAAGACAGTATATCTCATAGGAAGGACTTGTATTTTCAAATGCAACTAGAAGTAATTGAGACTCTACAGTATCCATTGGTGATTTGTTCAAGTAGTTATTTGCTTGTGCAAAAACAGAGAGAAAAACAAGAACACAGAAAATAAAATGAGAAAAGACCCATGATGCCAACTCCCTTAAGGTGGAGCTGTGTCATTTATGCCAAAGCATTTTTTAATAGATGTTTCTCCATCTTTTCCTAGATAAACTCCAGTGATGGAGACTGAGCTATTTTGTGAATAACTTTGGTTGTCCAAATGTTTTTCCAAGACCTGGCTTTGAATTTTCCTTGTTGGTATTTATGTGTGAAACTTCTGTTTTATCCATAGTGCTCATGGAGAATTGCTTAGTCTCTTTCTTACAGCTACTTTTCTCACATCTAAAAATTGTTAAAGTTCCTTTCAAATTTCTCTCCTTTAGATTATATGATCCATTCAATCCTTCTTGAACAATATTTTATTGAATTCTATCATTCATTCTGCTCTCTTAAGTCCTTTCAGATGACCTAAACTTTTCTTGAGGAGCAGTGCTTGTAACTGAAAACCTACTCCAGTGGATGCTGCACCAGCTCTTACAGCCAGCCTTCCATTTAGGCAGTATGTTTGCTTTTGGCAATGTTATTGGCACATGCTCTGATCTGATCCATTTTAATCCTCAGATCTTTTACAGCAGAGCAGATCTGTCATTCCCTATCCTCTGTGTAGTGTAATCTAAATGCATAACTTTTTTTTTTTCCCTCTATTATGAATACTGGTTTTCCAGGAATGTTCTTTAATCTTTTAAGATTATTTGGGGTTTTATTCCTGGATCTTCCAGTGCTTGAAACTTCTGCAATTTTGGTATGATCTCTGTATATAGCAATTGTATTATATTAAAAATGTTATATAAATAATTTTTGAAAATATATTATAATATCTTATTCAGCAATATTGTATTTAAATATACTTTAATTTTGAATGGAGTATCCCAAAATAATTGTTGGTGCAACTTCCATTTCTGAAAGTCATGAGGTTGCATATTTGTTGAAACCAGGACAGCCTACCACATAAAAGTTAAAACATTCTTACTATACTTCTTTCATGTTCTTCCCTGACACCTTCTACTGACTTCTATCAGAGAAAGAATACTCAAATCTGTGAAGTTTAATTTTGATTTATACAATCAGAGCATCATTTACAATGGAAAAGAGATCATTAAGTCCAGTCATCAGCCTAGCACTGCCAAGCCCTCCCCTAAACCACATCCATAAGTGCTAATCTACATGTCTTTTAAATGCTTCCAAGAATGATTATACCACTTCCCTGGGCAGCCTGTTCCGATGCTTGACCACCTTTCAGTGAAGATTTTCCTAATATCCAATCTAAACCTCCCTTACTGCAATTTCAGGCCGTTCCTCTCATCCCATTGCTCATTATTTGGGAGAAGGGACCAGAGCCCCCCTGGCTACAGCCTCCTTCCAGGTGATTGTAGAGAGACGAGGTCCCCTTGAGCCTCCTTTTCTTCAGACTAAACAGCTTCAGCTGCCACTCACAAGATTTGTGCTCCAGACCCTTCCCCAGCTCTGTTGCCCTCAATGCTCCAGCCCCTCAGTGTCATGGGGGGCCCAGAACTGAGCACAGCATTCGAGGTGTGGCCTCAGCAGGGCCGAGTACAGGGGACAATCCCTGCCCTGGTCCCTCTGGCCACACTGTTGCTGACACAGGCCAGGATGCCATTGGCCTTCTTGGCCACCTGGGCACTGCTGGCTCATGTTCAGCTGCTGTCAAATGGCACCCCCAGGTCCTTTCCCAGCAGGCAGCTTTGCAGCCACTCTGTCCCTGCCTGTGGCACTGCCTAGGGTTGCTGTGAGTGACCCCAGTGCAGAACTGGCACTTGGTCTTGTTGAACCTCACACCACTGGCCTCAGCACATGGATCCAGCCTGTCCAGATCCCTCTCCAGAGGCTTCCTACCTTTCAGCAGAATACTTCCACCCATCTTCAGGTTATCTTGTGACCAACAACTCCTCTTTTGTAACCAGTTATTTTTGTCTTATTTGTTTTTCATTGTTACATCTTAGCAAATCTGATCTCATACAAAGAAATAGATTAATTTACTATGATTTGATATTGAAAGGTCCATGCAGGTGATCATGACTTTTCTGTCTTTTAGGTGTTTGTGAATGGTTTGTTTGACTCTTAATCAGAAGATTTTTCTAAAACTGAAAGTAGGCTGAGTGGTTTTCTCTCCTCCAGCCTC
Source organism: Thryothorus ludovicianus (assembly GCA_013397245.1). Taxonomy (NCBI): domain Eukaryota; kingdom Metazoa; phylum Chordata; class Aves; order Passeriformes; family Certhiidae; genus Thryothorus; species Thryothorus ludovicianus. The sequence goes on from VZTB01012398.1 coordinate 643,365, forward strand.
TCTCCTCTCCTCTCCTCTCCTCATCCCACGTCTGCTTCCCTCCCTCTTCTTTTTTTTTTNATTTATATGATATCATTTAGCCTCTGGCAATTCCTCTCTTCCCTTTTTTTTTTTTTTTAAGTGGCTTTTCTGAATTTTGTGGAGCCCAATTTATTTTTGACAGGTTTTCCAAACATAATCATTTATCATCCGTGGGATAAAAGGCAGGCCTAAAGAAAACACCTACAGAGAATTTCCACTGAGCCTATCTTGGCCTCCATTTACCTATTTTCCAATCTGTTTGTCACTGTTCTGGTTTTATTACTCATCTCTATCTTTGCAGCTCATTTTCTTAGCTGTAAGATCAGAGTTGACATTTTTAGTGAAGATACAAGCAAAGATGACGTTAACACTGTGACCTTCTCAAGATTCCTGTTGAGGAACAGACCAACATTTTTCTTAATATTCTCATACTATAAATTTTCCTCCTATGTTTTGTCACTAAATATTTGTATTTTTTGCCTTGCTCATTTTATTTCTATACTGTTGACATTCTAGCTCAGAATTCTTTGTGCCTATGAATTGTCCTTTTTTTGTTCCTTTTGTTTTTGTTTGTTTTAACAGCACTACTAGCTCTCTCCAGTTCCTACTCCTCTTTTTACTGATGTTATGTAAAAATCTCTCTCTTCCACCTCCAAATGTTTATTGCAGTCTGCTGTCCTGAGCTCCATGATTTATGATGTTTGTGCTCTCCCTTCTAACCATCTGAGGCTTGTTAATTCTGTCTTCTATTTCATGGTCACTCTGACACGTTACTTTGCATCTGCACAATCTCAACCTGTTCTTCCAGGCTGGCCAGAAACACAGTCAGAGGCCTTTTCCTTTACTTGCTTTCTTTAGCTTTTGTAGAAACAGATGTGTCACCATAAGACTTTATTATTGATGTGTTCCTGATTCCCTGTTTTCTGAGTGGTCTGGATGATGAAAGAGTCCACCTCAAACCTGTTCTGTGTTCTTCATATTTTTGCCAGTTGTCCAGGAAACGCATTGTCCACCTTATCCTTGTGACCAGACCCAAAACATGACAATTTGCTTTCACCTTCAATATTTTAGGAGGTTTTTATTCCTACATCATCTGGGATTCACAATATCCTTGATACACAGAGAATATGTCCTTTGTTTTAATTTTTAGTGAGAGCTGAACAAGATATAGACTTATGTCTGCTAAATAATTGAATTGGGCAGTATGGACACATTCGAAGACTGGTACCTTCTCAAATTTTCGGTTTGTATAAATCCCATTACTTCAATATGGTTTCTTAAGCAGAAAATGGTCTCTATTTTCCCCTTGCAAATGAACAAAAAATGTGTGTATTTTCTTAAAATCTGAAGTTAAGTTTTGATTTTAATTTAGGAAATCACAAAACACGTGGATAAATTTTCTGACCCATGTAATTATTACTTTAAATATTATATCCAGGGTAATTCATAGACTAGAAGTATTATTATTGCAGAGAAAAATAAACAAGATTATGAGAGCAATGACAAAACCCAAGACAAAGAAAATCACTTTTCAGGTCTTATGGATATGATATTATAATGCAATGAGGATTTCCCTTTTATATGATTAATTCAGATTTTAATAAGAAAATTCTTCTGCAAAACTGCAGTTTTTCATCATTAATGTAAAAGTTCAAAGGAATGTTCTTTCTCAAGATGAATGGAGAAAAAGATATAATATTATTGACTTTCTTAAACCTATCTCATATGATGGATTTATGAAATGAAAATAATATAGAAATTCCTTAGACTGTGACAGGAAATACAAATCAAGTGAATGGAAAGACAGTTGCACTGAAATTAAGACATTTCAGAAGATAATGTGTTCACTACAAGAGGGTCTTCCGTTAAGTAATTCCTAAAATTCTGTTTTCAGTGGAGTGCCTGACCAGGGACAGGCAAAGATGTATGTGGTTAACACATGGTTTTGTTCACTGGGAGCTGAAGATGTATTAAGGCTGTAGGCAAACCAAATGCAGTTAGGGTTGGAAGGATGGAAAATTCTTTGTCCATCCTGCAGTACCGTTTCCTGGTTAGTACAGAAACAAAAGAAACCAAGTAAAACCTCCGTAACTGATTTACTAATGCTTTAATTCCAATTTAACTCGTTTGGCTAAAGAGGAAAGATTATCCAGCCACAGTGATAAGAGACATAAAATACCTACCAAGATCAATCAGTTGTGTCTTCTGGGTCTCAGATGTGATCAGGAAAGGTCTACTAAGTCGTGCTAAGGTGTGTTTAGTTCTATATTATCTTTACATTGTTTCAAATAAATTTTCTGGAAAAGAAAGCATGGTGCCAGGGAGAAGGTTTTATGGCTTAAGGTGATCTGTTGACTGGAAGTCTCGGAAAAACATGGAAAGGATGAGCTAGGAATCAGCCACATCTCACCACAGCTTTGAAAAAGATATTCACACTCACTGCTTGTGGCCAGGCTTGTGGGTTTGCCCAGCATCATGGGTTTGTGCAAATTATAGATGAAGAGACTTTTTTAAAATTCAATGAGCTGATGTCAAAAATTTTTCTCAAGGAATACAAGAGATTATCTTTAGTGATGGCAGTAGGCTTGAACACACAATTACTTGTGTTCCCTTGTTTTACTCCGTGTGGGAATTGCTAAGAATTTCTTCTTGCTGTTAAAAAAGAAAAATCCACATTTGTTTTCTTGTAAAAGCTTTACCCACCAGTTTGGTTTTTTTTTAAATTTTATTTTACTTTAATACAATTTGAGGCTATAACAGGAAGGAAGAGGAATGGGCAGAGAATTTTGGCAATGCTTTTCTTAGAATTGGATTTTTTTATTTTTTACTCTTCTGCTCTGAGATATAAGTTTCTAACATCAGAGAATGAAATAATAGGCAGAATTTCTCTCAGGTCATAAAACTGGAGCAAAATTTCCAATGCCTGCAAAAGCATCACTGCAGATAGGCAGAAGTATATCTCACATAGGCATTCAGATTTTGTGTGGAAGTAATTGGTTCATACTATTTAAAACCTGTCCTAACACGAGAAAAATGGTCTCACTTGAATTGATGGAAGCTGATCTAAAAACACATGTTCACAGAGCAGCAGATACCAAAACCATCCAAAAACATCTTCTAAATCCATTTTAGAGCACTTGAATAAAGCCCTTCTTTATGTAGATCCTCATCCATTTTCTTTTTAAATAAAGCATATCTTATGATGCCTCATGTGTACTGGAAATCAAATTCAGGAATTACATAATTTCCTACAAGAAAAATGAATGGCTGCCTTAAGGGGTCTTCTCCCATTCTGCTACTTCACAATAAATCTGAATGAAATTCTATTTCAATGAAAGTAGTCACTAGAGGGAAATAGAACAGAATTTCATCTCTAAATTTTAATGCTGAAACAGGAAAACTAAAAGTTACTATTCTAAAAGTGCTTTTGGTGCATCTGCTCTACTTTATAATAATTTAGAAGTTCATTGTATTTTCTTAAATTGAGCAATCATAATTTCTCTCTTTTAATTTATTTTTATGCAGAAACCTAAAAAACCCTTTATATTAGTTTTTGAGAGCATGGGAAATACCAAACTAGGGGAAAAAATATAATTTATTATCTATAATTTTCTTCCAGCATAGGCCAACAAAACTGCTAAGATGAAATTTGTTAGTTTGTTGTTGCCTTATTCCTTGTAACATGCCCTTTTGGTGGAAAACCATACAGCTTCCCAGTAGTTAAAGACACAGGACCCATTTCTGAGCAGAAATAAACCAGATGATAGGGATACTGGAGCATAGAGTCCCCCCAGGACAATGGACAAGGCATCTCTGCTGTGTGTTGAATTAGGCTATGCATAATATGGGCTCTATTGTTAGACTGATAGAGGGGAATTTTTTTTTAAGAGCTATTCCATTTTTTTTTAAATTTTATTTTTGCTACAGAAAAAACAGCAATTTTTTTTTTTTATGTATAGGAAATCCATATCAGCATTTTTAACTTTTCTTTCTTCTTATCTAATAAGTATTTTCTTATGATTTATTTAGAGGTAGAGAACATGTATTCTGTTAAAACTGTAGAGAAATCAAGCATTGTAGCAATGAAATATTGTATGAAAGGATAGACAAATATTTATTTCAATAATCTTGTGGAATTTTTATGTGTTTGCTGCATATAAATTAGCCTTATATCTTCAGCAAGGACAGACAAGAATAAATAAGTTGTTTGGGAAGAAAATTTGAAGTTTTAAATAACTAGCTGATGGACAAAGCTGAAATAAAAAAAAGCTAACAAAATAAAAAGCAGAAAAGCATGTATTTTCTTTGGTTTAGTTACGAATATCACTGTTCTCTCTGATATTTATGCACTTGAAAGTGTAAGGTCTATGAGATGAACAGCGTTCTAAGAAATGGGCATATTGGAGGAAAACATTTGTGTAAATTCAATATGAATGAGGATTCTCTCCTTGTTCTGGATTTCATCACAAAATCTTTGTGAAATTCCACTAAACAATAAGTTATTAAGAAAATTTTGTATAACAGTACATATGAGAAAATAATTTGCTTCATTTTGTTCAGCTTGAAACAGTTTAAATCAGAACTATAGCTCTTAATAATGATCCCCCATGCAATGGTGTTGTACTTTATAAGAATGTTTGGGAAAAGTTTGTATAGTACATGTTTAGAAAGAAAAATACAATGTCAGAGATTAGATAAATTACAGAACTAGGTATTTGTTCTTAGCATGTGTTCATACCTGTTAAATTATTCCCCACTCTATAAAACAAAATATATTTTTGTGAAAATATTCCTAGTTGATTTCTTCATCCCAATGAGTATGTGTATAACGTTAAATTACAAAAAAAACCAGTATTAGAAGTCCATTAAAACTGTGAAGAAAAAAAACCCAACCAAACTTGATTATAGAAGATTATTGAAAGAAAGTGTAAACATCCAAAATATTACACTTCCTGATAATCTCAAAGAGGACTGTTGGGCATGCCACTAACTGTGTATGTATCATATTGTAATTATTGTATAATATTGTAATTACGAGTTGATGTTTTCTAGTAAATGGCACCTTCCTCATAGATTATCAATCCTTTAAAATATTATTATTATCCCAGGACTCCTCCAGTTCTCCCCTCTACCCACACCCCAACCTCACTTGCACATGCCAGAAGCTGTAATGTATTAAATATATGGAATTTCAAAACATGTGGACAAATTTTTTTTTCCATTTCCTGTAATTTATCTGTGAAAATAATACCTTGTCTTTATTTTCTGCTGAGTTTCACATATATTTTTTAGATCATAAGAAGATCCTATATTGAGGAAGTCGTTTATGCAAATGACATTCTAAACTGCTACACCCGTGGCTGTATTAAGATTGTATATGCAAGTATAATGCTGTCAGTAACTGACTTTGAGGATTTTAATCTTCCATTTTAAGGCTGTTTGGTGGCAGCTGTTTGATAAAATAAGTACTTCATATATCATTTGACAAACTTAGCTGAGAATAATATGATTATCTAAAACTGGCTGTGGAAAAAATATATGCAGTTAGAAGGAAAAAAGCCTATGTAGATGAGAAGAACTTTACAGGCTATGTCTTCATAAGGGATAATTTTTCTTCACAGAATAGAAATACATTTTTCATCCAGTACTGGATGTTATAATATAGAGGAAAACTCACAAGTGAAGTGTGGGAATTATGTTTTTAACAAAAGGTGTAGCCTTTAAACATACATCTTCTAGAACAAAGTCATTCAACATTTGTGGAACTGTTTGAGCTTTCCAACAGGTGTAGGCATGTGTCTGCAAAACAAAATCTGTTACCAATGATTTAGTGTGAGACTCCTTGTGCACCGACAGCCGACCCCCCTTCACTGACTATAAACCTCTCCCTGCTCAAGCTACTGGAACGGAGCTGGCTGAGACCCAGGGCCTCCTCAGAAGGGTCACTGCCCAGGGGCTGCTGTTGGAGAGAAGCAGATAATGTTCAGCTGGGAAATTACTGTGGGACAGCAAGTATGGATTATGCTCTCTGGAGTCTTTGCTGAGTTAAGTTTTTCCAAAACCTTCAACCATAATATTCACAGAACCTTAGTCCGAATATTTCCCATAAATTTCAGGCTCATAATGGCATTACAAGCTAATTCAGGGACTCTGCTTACATTTTCAAGCAGCTGAAAGTATCTAGCCTTTGACCATTGTTCTTCTCTAACTAATTCAGCTTTATGGTAAACAGCTAAAAATATATTGTCAATTAGGTCTGCTATGCTAAAAGCAAAGAAAGAAGTCTTCTTTCCGTATGCTAAGAATTCCCAATCAGATCCTAACAAGATAGCTTATGAAAGAAGTTCTTTTCCAACATATGTAGAAGAAAAATAAATAAAAATAATCAGAAATTACCAACTGTGAAGTTAAATACAGAGTTTAGGAAAATGCTGTGTTAGCACAAGAAGTTAATTCTTCAACATAAAATGGCAATAGAAAAGCTTGAGCTTTTATGGCTCCTTTGAAGCCAGTTGCTAAAATATTTCACCAAATTTAACTATTTAGGAGTATTTAGAATTCAAAACAACTCTTGTGTAAAATGTTCATGTTACTGGAGGCTGCCCAAGAACAGGAGCTTAAGATGGAGCATGGAGAAAAATACATTACTCAATTGCAATTGTAGAAATTATTTTATGTAGTTAGAAGGCAATTTCCTGAGTTGAATTTTGTCCAAGGTCTGCATTTGTCACCTGAAGCTTATGGGAAAGACCACACGATCTTTCATGAGAACAAGTTACCGTGACCTTTGCTTTAATGCCTCAGGGCAGAAGATTCAGAATAGCTGCCCCTGACAAAATGCTGGTACAGTGCAGGTATGGGTAACAGCACTATTTATTCCTTGCTTAAGTCCTTGATTTTTTGTTCTTGGAAAAATATAAGAGATATTAAAAAAACATAACTATAAAAACGTCTGATAGACTAGAAATGAGTAGTGTTACTTTTCAGTGAAGATTGTTGAGTTTGCAGACCTAAAACCTCCTATTTTGTAATGTATCTGGTACTAGCATTTCCAAAACTGAAATTTTACTTCCTGACTTCATAAAATGGTGGGGCTCTTTAAAATACAGCATGGCAGAACCTAGTGTTATCTGATTGCAAAGATGAGGATAAAAGTACAAACCAACAACAGAATATTCTCTAGGAAAAAGCAAAACAAATCAGTGGCTATCTGTGGACTGAAAAGCAAAAACTTTCTTATGAATAGAACTGTTTGATTTTAGATACTGTTTTCCACCTATGGATTGCAAGACATTTTATTAATGATAATGAAAGCATCACAATGTCTTTTTGTGGGAAATAAATGTTATGTCTGTCTTGCATGTGGGTAATGATGATACTGGCCCTCATCTTCCAATACTGCTCTTGACTGCTCCCTTCAAAAGCTGCAAGTTGAAATGAAATTGAGTTGTGATGATGGGAAAAATAATCAGGTTTTTGGACTGAAATCCTTTGAACTTTTCCAGATTATTTTTTGTGTGACTGTCACAAGAGTGTGCTTACACTGTGAGATTGCTCATTGTGTCTAGTTAAGCCACGTTAATTAGAAATAGGACTACAGACTCATTGTGCTATTATAGTCCTCTCTTCACATGTAGCTCGATTGATATATTATGGCTCTGTCAAGTTAATGAGTCACATGAGATGCAAACATTCTTTTTGTTCAAAGCTTAAAAAATATCACTGCACGTACTCTCTGAAGTGCTCAGCAGAAAGAACTGGTAGCAGGTGCTCTATAATGCAAATGTTGTATGAATGGATGACTGGGCTGAATCTTCCATATGTGATCTTTTCTTTACAACCCTAAAAATCTTCCTCATGCAATGCATGAATCAAGACAGAAAGTGATATATCTGTGATTCATTTATTCTGTTTTATGAACTTTACAGTCTAACATGCAATGAGAATGATTGTAATACCTTCATAATATTTAAGCACTGTCTTTTACTGAAGGAATTCAGTCAGAGAAAAAATTGAGAAGAAATAAAACAGTTTTTCCCATCTGTTCAAGATGTGCAAAAGTAAAAATCTTCTTTTACAGCTGAGCTTGGGAGCAAGTTGGGTACTTCTGACAAGCGAGTGAAACTGGGCCAGAGTTAAACATGCACTAGATGACCTCCTGAGATTCCCTCCTACCTGAATTAACCTATAAGCTTATATTTGTAAAATATAATAATCCCACACTTGTTGCATACTTTCAAGCTGGAAATTGCCATTCTGATCTGATAAGAGAGTGTAACCATCCATAAGATCATAGCTAATACATATCAGTGCAGAGAAAAACTACATAGCTTAAACAGCTCCTTTGGCAGCTTGTTGGTGGTGACTTTTAATTTGCAAATGGCATTGGAAGGGTGAGGCGGTATTTTCTGAAATTGTTCCAGCTCAGATTTCAAGAACTGTTCAAGAACAGTCCTCAGTGAGAAAGTGGGTTCTAGGTATCCATATCCCAGGCACCTCTATGCCATGTAGCAAATACAGAACAGCTGAAAGAATTGCCTCAGCAAGAGATCTTAGTAAAACCTTAGTGCAGAAAGGCTAAAACTATTTTAAAAGATGATCAATCAAATTAAAATAATTCTCACTTTTATTTCTTCCCCCCCCAATTTTTACCAGGGTTTGGATCAGAAGAGAATTTGGCCTTGGCAGTTAATTCCATAACATGATCAAATCTCAGTTTTGGAGTATCTTCTGCCTTCCTCCCTGAATTCAGGATCACAGGCAGCAAAGGTGTTTGCTTCACACCTTTGTCCTTTTTACATGAGTTTCAATGCTGTCATACATTTGCACAATTATCCTATACCTCTAACTCTTTTCCCATAGATCTTATTTCCCCCACATGTCTATTTTTTAGCCCTGTCCTTAGCATTTCCATCATTAGTTTTATCCCTGATTTGGCCTTCAATCATCCTCTTTCTGTTTCACCTCCGTTTTGTAGTTTATCTTTTGTTTTTAGGGTTCTGAGGGGTGATCGAGCAGTTTAGAATTTTTTTCAAGAGCTAGAGTACCTAGCTCACTTCAGAGTAGACTCTATAGAGTTCATGAAAGTCTGAGGAAAAAAATGACATTGTCTTGATATGTCCTGGCAGCTTATTACAGTACTACCCCATTAATCACATTTGTGATGTCTGAAAGGAATGTGTTGTAACCTTCTTTTAAGGAAGCTGAAAGACCAGAATAATTTTCCTTTGATAAAAGGTTTCTGTCTCTGAACCATGAAGAAAGTTCTGCCTCTTTCTCAAGCTTGGCTTAGATATTTGGGCACTTACACTGAGCACAGGACAATAAATAAAATGTTGTTTGTCAGTTTAGATTCATGTTGACACGTGTTGGCATGATATAAATATGTTTAAATATAGGTTCTACTCTTTTACAGGGAATCCCAGATAACCCAATGGTAGCCTGTCCAGCTCTGCAGTGTTAGAACTGATTTCATATCTGACATGAGAGAATTATTTGAGCTTAATCAAAATTAAACACAGTTCTTTAATTTCTTGCTGCTGCTACAAGTAGAAGTAATCACAATTTTTTATTTTAAAATCTGGTTGAACTTAAGCCACAACTGAATCCTGAGCTGCAGACTCAGTTTCCTCAATCTCATGTACTAAGACTTCTTTAAGCACAAATAAATTTATTCCAGGTATGAATATGGATATGCACAGAGTGCATCAGGATCTGTTTCTGGCTAGAAATAAAAGTAATGTTATTGTTAAAGACTCCAGTTTCCACCTCTGTTTATCTTTGTGTTTCTTGTTTATTGTTCTTTTTCTCAAGGCTTTGCATCCTGTACAGCGCTAATTTTTAGTAGTTATATCTTTTAGTATTTTGTTTTTGGTCTTGGGACTGTTTTACCATTTGATTATATTTTACCAAGGAAATCATGCAGGACACACTATTTAATGAACACAACTTGACAAGAGAGAGAAATTGCTTTGATGAGGATTTTCTGAGTAGGATACAAAGAAAAGCATATTTGGAGGTCTTTGGTGCTTGGGGAGATGCATATATTTCCTAAAATTAATTGATCTCAGTCTTTTTTCATGCTGGTATAGTATGCAAGAAAATCCAGATGACACAATACAGCATTATATTGTGCTTGTTAGGATCTTGCCTCACTCAGTTCCTTCTGACCTTCAAAAAGCACTGAAGATGCTCAAAGTCCTTCCTGGGACAGTCAGACTCTCCCAGGATGAGAGGGGAATACCCATAAGTCCTCTGCAAGGGTAGTGTCACCTTCCTATGCAAAAACAACCCTTGGAACAAATTCAATTTTTTACAGTCAGTAGCTGAAATGCCACGTCTCATGGAAAACTATAGATCTCCCAGTGTTATTAATATCCTACCTTTGGAACATCCACACATTGACCTCTATTCCCAAAATGTACCTTTGAGTGCTGGAAGTGTTTTGTACAGAATATAAGACAAATATTTTTGCACAAAGATTATTGTATCTGATGGAAGAGGGATAATTCAGACATTCAAAATAATTTCTAGAGGCAGGTGCACTTTGCAGTGTCAAAACATTGAAATTCTTGATGCTTAACAAGATAGTGACAAATTTCATGGACACTGACCTCTGTTTCTGGAAGAAGCTACTGATACCTTATATCTGGCTTTCTAATTCTTTTCTTCCCCTACTGCCCAATGTTGAAATGCACCAGTCTTTCAAAGGTTCATTCAGCATAAGACCTCTTCAAAGATTTCTCAGGCTGGTGACCCAAAATAGGAACTATGGGCATGCTAAAAATACACAATGCATTGCAAGCATTTTTAGAAGTCAAATGTGGGATGCAAACAGGATGTGCATTGAGATTTCTGCCATACAGGAGCAGAGATGTTATTGCAGTGGCAGTGCTGGAGTAGCCCCTCTGTGGTTTCAGTCCAGTGTATGTTGGTGTTCAAAAAGCACTGCATGCTGCACCAGTGGCAGTTTCTCTGTGGGTGGAAGTGCAGGTTGCTTGCATGTGCTGTGTTAGATGATGCAATTGCTGCTTTACTGCCTTTTCATCGCAGGGGTGCTGCATGTGATGCTCTGGAAAGCAGCCCTGTGCCACTGGGAAGGCTCAAACACCCAACCAAATTGCAAAGCTGACATGGAAGAGGGAAATTTTCTTAGTGACCCAGTAGGGTCTGAATGGTGTTAGTATGACTCAAGATGTCACTGAAAGCTACTGGACTGGGCCCTGGACTGGGATTTTCTCTTCAATGCTCTAAAACCTGTGTTCTCACCTTCCTATCTGTGGCTATTTCAGAGTCAATGGGGTTGCTTTGCATCTAGAAGGAGTATTTACCTTTCACCTGGGCATCAAATATAGAAAAAGAGTAGTTAGCATATCTCATAGTTAGGAACATAAGAACAAGTGCTTCCCCCACAGGATCAGCCTCAAAGCTCCCTCAAATGGAAGGCAGTTTTCCATGAACGTGTAATCTGCAAACAGATTGCAGCAAAATGCAGAATTGTGACTTTGGAAAAGAAGGGAATATACAAGCTAAGTCCTCCAGCATTTTGAGGCAAAGCCCTGAGCGATCCATGATTTGTTCTGTGCCAAGGATGTGGTATTTGCTGTATCTGGCTTGTGCAGTTCCTCAGAGCTTAAGCAAGAAACATGGCTCTGTTCCTTTTCCCCACTTTTCATATTTTCAGTGTATAACACAGATGCACCTTTGACTCCAGCCTCTCTAACAACAAGGGGCAATGGAAATAGGAGATAATTGGTTTTTTCAAAATATGATGTTTTCACTGATTGAAAAGGGCTAGATCAAGCTCTGCTAAGGGGAAAAATGACTCAAAGTGTGGCAGGGTTAATAACTAGAAAGCTTTAAAGTCGAGAACGCCGTGTTCTGCAAGATTTGGTGGCACTGCAGGTGGGTAATATGTGTGGAAAGTATGAAAGGTGACAGCTGGACAGTAAATTCATGCAGCTGAGGAGTTTCTTTGTTTTATGCTTGAATAGCATTTGGCTCAGTGGCATTTTGGTCTGTGACTGGGCTCACATACAAATAAATGGACTGTTTTCTTTTTGGCCCTGAAGGGAGCAGGCATGTGTTTGTGCTGCATATATTATCTGTGCAGATTCAGACCCAGCATCACACTGTCACATCCAGGACAACTTCAGGTCAGAGCAGGGTTTCAACCAGCTCCTTCCAAGTTGTTTTTGGTGACTTTGTGATCTAGCTATGTTTTGATGCCCAGGGACAAAGGAGCCAGCTGGCAAATGTCCTTATGCACAGCCTCTAAAAATCTATTTTAATAGGTTTCAGGGAGATTTGAATTAAAGCTTTTAGGCTGAATTTCCCATCACTTGGTGCCAGTAATTGGGTCAGTTACCCCAACATGTTCAGTACTTACATTTCCTGTAGGAGTCTTCACATTCATATTTTCCAGAGAGCCCAAAGACCTGTTATGTTTAAGCTGCAGGAAGACCAGTCACAATTGTGCTGTTTGCATGTAGGGGATGCAACACTTTTAATTGTTCATCCTCCACATATGCTCCAGAAAATATTGATGATGATAAAATGTTCTGTGGTACTAATAAACACTGTTTTCACATACACAGCCTCAATAGATCTGATGCATTTCTCAGGAGAGCAGAAACAATTAGGGTAGTTACATATACTGAATTTTCTTTCTTCCTTCCTACCTGTTTGTTGTTAGTAAACAGAAAGCTACCAATTTCCTTTGCACTCTGGCATGCTAGAAATTAATGGAGTAAATGCACATGCTGTTTTACTTTGCCAGAGACTGGCTTATACAACAGATTTTTACTCTGTAAGACAGATTTTGCTGTATTTGTGCTTTTTTCAACTCCCCCTGAGGAGTATTAACTCAAAGCAATCACAAGACACCCATCCTTGCCTGCTGCTTCTTGAACTGCTGTATCCTCTTCTTTGCTTCTTGCTTTTCTCTTTGAAGCTTTTTTTATCCTTTTTTTCTTGATGAGGGAACAGCAGCGACCAAAACCATAAAGGGTGTCTCCTTTCCTAAAATAATTAATTATGTGAGAAAGCAAACACGTAGAACACTTCTGTTCACATAGGATTTACTTTCAACCAGTGTGTTCTCTCTACCCAAATGAAGACAGGTCGAGTGCTCTGTGAGGTGCAGTTCTGGAAAAGGAAGACGTGTGCCCGCTCGGAAAATGCTGAGCTGCTTGTGAAGCTATAGACACTGCATGTTTATGACTTGGTTTTCTAAGCAATCTCCAGAGCTTGAACGGATTACAGTGATATTTTAACAAGGCTGCTGGCATCCATCACCAGCTTTCACTTGCTGAGAAAGCTAAAAGATGGAAGAATATAATTATTTCCACATAAGCTAAGTGCTAGTGGCTGATTGTCACGAGAACTTTGATGCTTTAAACTTCTCCATCCTCTGAAGGCAAACAGGTAAGTCTCACAGGCTTGTCCTCCTGTGCTCATTTAGGTGAGGGAGCAGGGGCTTGCAGGGGTCTGGTGTCGAAGGGAAATGTGTTTGATATGAAGGCAAGCTGTTTGTCTCTAGATTTTAAACATGCAGTGTAGCACATTGTCATTTTCTGTCTGTCGGGTTACAAATCCATTACCTAACAATAGCTATTATTTCTTTCCATAGCCAAGACATGAATCTCACTCCAAATTAATCCCTAACTTTTAAACATTTAATATTATTGGAAGAGAATGTGTATATCAACCATCCGTGCATACTGAAATACCCATTTTTAAATCTCTTTCAGTCATCCTATAATAATTTCTAGATTGATTAATGTGGTGAAAATGTTATTTCATGTGAAAAATGAAATAATATGTATAGGATTGTATTTTCTAAAGATGATTTTTTTTTAACAGTTTTTCTCTGAAAACTGGATTTCCTTATCTGAGATCCTTGGGCAGCTTACTTTTCAGATGAGGTCTGCATTATTGTAGAAATACTGTGGTAAACAAGGGGTTTCCTATCTTGCAAGTGGGAATCTAACAGCATCAAAAATAGATATTTCTTTCCCATTCACCCTTGAAAGAGCATTTATTCTCTTTGAGTAATGGCACTGCTGTGCCTCTAGAGGTGAGGCTTCCTATCTGAAGACTTTTAACATAAAAGCCCTTATTACCATTTAGGGGAAAAAAATGACCCTTTGACCATAATTTTTTTTGTCTTAATTAAGTTTTTTGTGTCCTCTGAGAACATTTGCTACCTTATGTATTTTTAGTATTGAAGGGCAAAAATTCTAAATGATTCTCTAAGATTTTTGTTTACAAGAATGACTATCAGAGAAGAAAGTATTTTGAGTTAAAAATAAATATTAATACTTCTTGTTTGCTTGTTTTAAACTATAGCTGTTTACAGAAAGAATTCATTTAAGCTCCATTTCCAATCTGACTGTGATAATTGAAACAAATCCTGCTAGTAGACACAATTATAAATAAACTTCTAAGAATAATTACAAGTGTAATTAAGAGAAGACTGAGTTATTATCACTTTCTCCTCTGTATAATAATTCTGCATAAAAACATGAGAAATGGCTCTCATTAAAATCTCACAGAGAAATCCACAGAAGGGAGTGAGACATTAAAACAAAGCATTCAAGATGTGCAAATACTGTGATTAATTAATTAAACAGAGATCAGCTCCAAGGAAAAGCCTGAAAGCAACTGGTATATTTAAGAAATATATACATCATAAAGAGTTAATACATTCAGGTTGGTTTTGATTTGTCTTGTTTTTCTGTTTTGATTTTTTTTTTTAAGAGGAGGCAGCTCAGAGTACCTTGTGGATCTATATTTGTGTATTTTGCTGGTATCATTTAACTCTGTGGAATCCTTCTGAATACCAGGACCTTATTCATCTGTAAAGCTTTCAAAACATCAATCAATGGAGTGACTATTTAGGAAAGACTTAAAGGAGCCTGGCAGTGGATTGCTGCTGGAGATTTTTCCCCCACAGGCTAAGGGGAAATTTCTGTTAAACTTGAGAGACTTTCTGTGCTGTTGCAAGCAGCTTTCACGAGAAGGATACTTACAAAGACACCTCTGCTAGTGGTGAAAAGAAAACCAAACCAGCTGCTGAGCCTTCTATGAAGCAAAGAATGAACAGGCATTTAGGGGGTTTTACCAGTCAGAATACTGGTATTTTGGAGATCAGCTGTGTTCAGAATAGAAGTACCAGCAGCTACCTAAACCTGGCTTCTGTCACATTCCTCAAGGTGTGTTTATTCAAATATCGTGCAGTATCATGATAACACCCATACTGTATATTTTGGAGTATTGGATAACATTTAGCAACATTAGTTCTAGCAGCATCCTGTGTAGTAATTAAGAGGTTTAGGTGTTAATCATAAAAATATTCTTGTTCCCGTACTTTTCTTAATGCTTGGAAGTTAACCTAGGAAAGGAAACTTTCACCTCTTTTGTTAAAGGGAAAAAAACTAAAACAAAACCAAACAAACAATAAAGAAAAAGAAGAAAGGGGAAAAAAAAAGGGAAAAAAAAAGAGAGAGAGAGAGACAAAGTTTTGCTCTATGGTATTAAATAGTAATGTCATGTAAAACACACCCAAGAGCTTAACAGAACTGTAGTAGGACTAATTTAGCCCGTGTCTGTCTAATCCTTCATTAGCATACTATTATTTTTTTGCCCAGTGGGTATATTGTCTGCTGAGAAATAATGTGAATATTTATTCAGCAGTAATAACTGTTGCTGCTTGAGAGCTTTTTTTGCCATATGTGAACATGCTTATGTAGAAAAGAATTTCAGGCAGATGATCACCCTTGGGATTCAATGAATTCAGGCGTTGCGTGTCCTGTCTTACTACACGGCTGTACAGCAAGATTCCTGCTTTTCTAATGAGATTCCACTTTGAGCACAGGCACTGCAAACACATCATTGCCTCTCAGAGCACAGCACTTGTCTTCTGGAGTGGTTCAATGTAAGCCGAGAACCAGATCATTTCAGCAGCTTTAGAGGGGCAAGCTGCCTCTTCGGTGCAACAGGCTAAGCACTTGCTGTCTGAGACTGTGCTCCTAAGAACACAGCTCAGTCATCTTTCCATCGAAATCAGGGAGTGTTTTCCTGCCTATATCAGAGGATTAGGATAAAACTCTCTATTTTGACATCTAACTTGTGTTCAATATCAATGACTTCCCCCCAAAAATACAACTGCCGCTGCATATTGCATGTACAAAATGGAATTCTAGATCAAGATATCAGTTTTTAAATGGGTTGAAATAATTTATATTTCATTCATATGCTAAGAAATTAATTTCAAAACAGGTTTTCTTTTTCTAAAGAAAAAAGAGGGTTAGTTTATATGTGTTCTGCAATGAAAATGGCTGTGCTGCTAGCCAGGTAGTCACATTTTTTGTGGATACATTTTTAATAAAGCAGTATTGAGATACTATTTTTAGAGCTAGAGTGAGTAAGGAAGCATTGCTATATTACTGGTACATACCAAATTTAAACTGAAGCTAACTCTGCAATGAAAAAAAATTAGTACTGCAATTGATTATACTCACTACACTGATGTAAATTAAGGGTGATTTCATTTAAATCAGTGAATGTAAGAGGTTTACTTTTCCATAAATGAAATACAAGTCAGATCCACTAATATTTATTTCAGACTAACTTATGAAAATATGAACAAACTCAACAATTATAAAATGTAAGCTGTAACCTTTTATCAATATTTAGTCAGTTGGCAGATAAGTTGTAGTAAAGCAGAATTTGTTTAAAAATAAAGAGAATAACAAATATTAAATGTTTTTCATTTAACTGGATTTACTTACCATTTACTTACCACATATTATTTTCTTAGTGTTGTAAGTTTTTGACAACCATGGTATCCTAGTCTGATTTGCATTGATGGAATATAGAAAAGAAAGACACCAGCTGTCATATAAACTATGAAAAGTAATTATTAGACTAATAATATATTTAAAATATGTTAAAAATAGGGTTTAGGAATGCTAAAGATTCTGCAGATAGGTGGAACTATGTGTACATCCTCTGTCATGCTTTGGATTTTTTTTTTTTTGAATGAAGGTCTATTTCTTATTGTTAGATTTTTCCAATTAATTGTTGATGACTGGAAATACACTCACTGAAGCTGATACTCTCTTGCATGTATTATGGCATTTAAACTAAAAAGGCAATTAATCAATTCAGTTGTGTGTGCTGTAATTGACTGAATAGCAAATGTGACACAGGATGTCGAAAGGTCAAAATGAGAAACATGCCCAGAACACTTATTTGCAAATAATTTTCACAAGTTTTTAATCAAAATTTGGTTAATAATTGAGTGGCACCTTTTATTTCATGTGTTAAATAATTTTCATTATCTGGGCACATCTTTGTATTTCTGTTAAAATTACTGTATCTTTTGTACTCAATACTGCATTTAAAAATCTAATTCACTCCTCAAATCACAGATACTGGAAAAGGTGTGGCTTGCAAGGAATAAAATGATTGTCTTCATAGTATTAAGCTATGATTGTGATGAGGGCTAATGTTCTGGGAAAGCTGTTTCATTTGCTGTCAGTGTCTGGACCACACTGTGGCAGGCAGCTGGGTCAGCTGGGGAGGAGGTTTCCCTTGGTGGCCTCTGCACTGTGCTGTGGGAAGGCACCTGCTGCTGCCAGGCACTGCAGAAGTGGTCTGAGCACACAAAGAGCAAGGCTCGTGCACCTCTGCTTCCAGCTCTCTAGTCTTCCCTGCTCCTGACTTGCAGGGAGATTCCCGAGAGATTTTTCTGCTTCAAATTCTTGAATGTCTGACAGTCTGTGCCCCCATCTCCCAAGTCACCAAAGGCCTCTGCTGTGCTTCAGGGTAGAGGAGAGTAATTACCCAGCACAGTAAGGAGCTTGAATGCCCTCTATCCCTGCAGCACAGCCATGCACTAACTCCAGAGAAAGGCACTGTTTCCCTGGCCTCAGCCACCACTTCGTGCTTGCTGCAGCTCTCACTTACATTTTCTAAATGCCATCTTTCCACTTGGCCCTTACTTGCACTCTGGACTAGAACATATAGACAGAAGTTCTCCCATTTTTCTCCCTGGGGACTTTCTCTCACTATCAGGTCTAAGACCAGAATGGGCTTCTGCCCAGCCTGGTGCCATGGCTTGTTTCACATCCCTGTTGTTCTGGTGCCCAAGGTCCTGTAGGGGCCCTGTCTGGCTCAAGGGTTTTTCCATGGAGAGTGCTGCTGGGTTTTCATGGGACACCAGCTGTACCATTCCCTCAGGGAATGAGGGCTGACTCAGTCCTAGCTTGCTCTGGTCCTCAGGCTCACAGGACACCTATTTTCTCAAAGAGGATAATGGTACTATTGAAAGGATATAAAGGTGAGATGAGAAATGATACATAAAAAATAGAATAGAAATAGAACATATGCATTAGTCAGACTTTTCAATGAATAATAAAAAGCATTTATGTGAGATTAAATTCAAGTCTTGTGTAAGTGAGAGATACTGTACTTGCTTTCTGCAAGAGACTGAATTTTATCTAAGCAGTCTTGCATTTTCCAAAAAGAAAGGTAAAAAGTTGCACAAATGTTGAGATCTTTAAACCTACCTTTCCTAAATTTTTAAAATAATGTGATAGTTCCTTCTTACATGCTATTTGCTTTCATTTTGAAATCACCTGTTGTTGACTTACTTTCTTTCTAAAGTAGTTTTGTTTTATTGTTTTGCCCTTCAAACTGCACTTCCCTAAAATATCTAATGATATTTTCTCCACTACAAAGAACTTCAACACTGTTTGGTATGCTGCCTTGTAAAAATAAAGTACAAAACAAAGCACATTAAAATATTAATACTTTGTTGTCACACTTTTAAAAGATTGTACTGTTGGGGATATAAACAGGGACCAGCATGAATGTAAAGGAGTAATAGTGGAAAGATAAAACAGCTGCAAGTTATCATGCTGAAAGAAATCTTTCTTTACTACATATTTGGTGAAATACATTCATATAGACTTAATAATTCCTTTGCAAGAATTTGTGAAATCTCTCCACGTCTCTTTGTTCCCTTAGTCTAAATGTTCCCATATTTCTCTGGAGGTTGTACTTGAGGGATAAGGAATTCCCAGTATATGCTTATATCAATAAACATATTGGATGAACTGAATATGTTCTGCAATCTGCTTCAAACAGAGCTCTGCTAACAGATCTCGTGGTTCTTCCTGAGCTTTGAATATGTGAAGCATCTGTCTTTGCTATGAAAATTAGGCTAAACTGAAGATCTTTCTTTATAAAGCATGAAAGCAGTGTGGTGCAGCTAAACTACTGTCAGAAAAGTAACTCTCTTCCTTAAGATAATCTGTCCCTTTTCACAAAGACCTGGTGTTTGCCACCTAAATAGGGCTTACTAGATATAGGTTGGAGATTTTCAAGGGGAGAATTAGATCATTCTGCTCTGTGACTGCAAGCTAAGGCAGTTCTTTGGGCCTTGGCCTTTAACTTATCCTATCACTGTAACAGAATAAAGAGCTGATCTAGCTCAGATCTTTGACAGTAATCATGCGTGGGCAGTTTGGCCAAGATCTAGTGCTGCACTCACTGCCAGGTCACGAGGAGAGAAATCTTGAGGTCTTTTCATTTCTTTCATCTTACCTGTGCAACAAAAAGACAGCTTAGTCAGTGCTGAATAAATGCCATGATCTGACTAAGGATTTATACACCACAAGGGAAATGTCCTTTCTCAGACACTGTGGTGTTTTGGGGAGTTCTTTGAGACTCTGGAGCCACAGAAGTCAGTGGAAGCCCTGCTACAATTTGCAGGGGTCTGGCCCTGCTCAGGGTCCATCCCCTTGGCAGAAGAACCTTCCAGAAATCCTCTGTGTTGCTCCTACTGGGCCATCAGTCGAGGCACTCCAGGAGAAACCCCTCTGAGCCAGCTCCAGTTACTCAGTTATCTCTTTTATGGACCAAAACTAAATGGCTTTTTTGGTGCTTCACTCTCCTGTGGAACTTAAATGTATCAGTTAAAGTAATTACATGGTTTTGTCTGAGATGTCCCTTTTGCATTATCAAAAACAATGTCAAAAATGCCTAGGCAATTCCTCTGCATGGTGGTTCTGGTTTAGACTGCACCCTTTCAGCCAGACAAGTGTCTGCTCTGTCTGAAGTTCATCATGATAAAGAGGTCAGGAATAAGCAATAGTTATTGTTGTTGCAGGTACAGAGCTCAAGTGGCCACATGTTCAACTAGAAACTCACATAAGATTGGAGCAAATTACAGGAAGCTGTATCAGAGGAGGTTTAGACTGGATACTAGGAAGAAGTTTTTCACCTAGAGGGTGGTTGGGTGCTAGAACAGGATCTCCAGAAGAGTGGTCACAGCATCAGCCTGACAGAGTTCAAGAAGCATTTGGATAAGGTTCTCAGGCACATGGTGGTATTCTTGGGGATGTCCTATTCAAGGCCAGGAGCTGGACTTTGATGATCCCTGTGGGTCCCTTCCTATTCAGGATATTCTATATTTCTGTGATTACCCAGGGACTTTCTTATCATTTTAACATCTTGCAGATGATCTTTGCTTTTCAAAAGGTGACTGCACCACCCTGATTCACTTTTCTGTCGATATAGTGGGGTTGGCTGTATAGGGTTGGGTTTCCTGTGGCTACCAGCCCTGCTGGCTCGGGGCCCCAGGCAGGGTGGCAGAGGGGCATTGCTGTCAGTGTGAATTTGGGCTGCTCTCCTGAGTCCTGCCAGCACAGCACAGGCTGGGGGAGCATCCATCCCGCCTCTTCTCCCTGCTGCACTACTGAGGGCTTCTTCCTTTTCCTTGCAAAGCTTCCCTGCGGGGCAGCTGAGGACATCCTGTTAGGGTGGGTGATCCTGAGAGGAGGAGAGGCGGGGGAGACCATCCCCTATCTCTGCTGCTGCTGCTGAAGCTGTGCTGGAACCGGAGCCGTCGATGTGGCTCCCCAGAGTTAGTTGCTCAGCAACCAGAATCAATTAATATGCTTTGCAGAAAGTGCAGGGAAAGCCCGAGCTGCTGTCAGCGAGCAGGCAGGAGGCTGAGGGTGACTCAGGATCCCACTCCTGCCTGACACCCATTTGATCCCACCCCATCTTCTCCAAACATTCCGTTAGCCATGGTTCTTTTCCCCTTTCTCCTTCCCTACGG
Organism: Thryothorus ludovicianus; assembly: GCA_013397245.1. NCBI lineage: Eukaryota > Metazoa > Chordata > Aves > Passeriformes > Certhiidae > Thryothorus > Thryothorus ludovicianus. The sequence goes on from VZTB01012398.1 coordinate 664,519, forward strand.
TACTTAATGCGTGTGTCCCCAAATCCTTCAGGCAAAGTACCTCATTGCTCAAGAAGCCTCCTGCTTCAAGGCTTTTACTTTTAGATCTGATTTGTATTTTTTGGTCATTTGTCGGACTTTCTTCAACACTCTTCTAGAAATACTAATATTCATGTCCTTCGGGAAGGGAAAGGGATAGATGGTGTTTTTGTCAGATGGTTTTAAAGATGCCTCAGGATAAAAAGGGTTGTTTGGTAGCACACAGTTGAGCAGAAGCAATGAAATTGCATCATGTGTAAATTGGGAAAGTTTTTGCTTCTTCCTTTGTTACAAACGATCAGCACTGCATATATGAGACCAAAGAGGTAGTACAGATGGTTGTGAAACACCTAGATAATAGAGGAAAAGAGGGGGTGTTGCGGGATTTTTATATCTTCTCCTTTTCAGTGTAGTAATTTCAGGGCTTTGGTAAGGTATTATTTTCTTTTTTCTTTCTTTCTTTGATTTTCTTTGGAGTCCCTCTGATGACACCGTGAATCTGGGAATGAAGAACTTCTTAGAGCTGATTGGAAATGGCATTGCGGAGCTGAAACTTAACTGGAGGAAATATATCTCCTGAAGAAGAAAATATAATGCACTGTAAGGATCTGTCTTCTGGTGAAAAATTCAAGCCTAGAGAAAACTTGTCCGCTTTGTTAGGAAGAATGGGTTGGACAATTTTCTTCAATTCCAAAGGATATCTGAATGCCATGCTGAGCTTAATCTCTGCAGCATGCTCTGTGCTTCTCATCTCTTCCTGATGCACTGCATGGTAAGGCCTTTTTCCTTCCTTTTAATAATAACTATCTTTCTGACGTGGTGAGAGGTATAAAATAATAGCAATAGTGAAATGAAAATTGAAAAAAATGTACAAATGTAACAAAAGAATGTTTGCTTGCATGGTTGTTTTTAGGAGCAAGTGTCCTGATTGCTGCAGCAGCTTTGTAAGATCATTTCTGTCTTTCTCCCCTGCTTTGTGACAGTGTGTCTGTGCGTGTGTGTGTTTGTGCACACCTGTTCTGTCATTTGCACTTGGACTGGAACATCTGCAGCTGCATTGTACATATTTCCATGCTAAAGAGGATGTTTAGGAATTTGCTGACATTTTTCTCTCTTTTTCCCTCCCTCCCTCCATCCCCCTCCTCCTGCCTTCTCCATCTCTTGCTCTGTCTGTTTCTCTGGGGTCATGATTGTTCTATACCTTCCCTTTACCTCCGATGTGCACTGACCACTAGAAGGCAAAAATGGGAGGTAAAAGAAATTCTATATCAATGTAAGAACGATCCTGGGTAATATTATTTTAGTAAATGAAAGCTGCAGAAAGGTTTTGAGTGTCTGCAATACTGGCAGGTACAAAAGATTTATTCTATTTTGTTTCCATGGGAAACAACTATCAAGTGCAGACTTGGATGCTGTGTTTTAGAAACAGTGGGAGACAGATCCTCTTACACATGTCAGAAAGCTGAAAATGACCACTGAGTTATTACTCAGGTCATAAAATAAACAAATCCAATATAGGATGTTCTCACATCAAGTAATTTTTGCTGTGTATTAGAGGGGTATTGAGAATTACCAGAATACCTTCAGTGGGCACTGCAAGATATTTTTTGTTAATAACTGTAGTGTGGTTTCATCTTCCTGGATGAAAGGTGCTGGGGGAGTGCAAGCAGATGTAACTACTCCACTTACAAATACTTAGGGTCAATGTCAAGAAATTGCCAAGCAGATCAGGAATTGCATTATTAATAAACTGAGATGGAAGAACAGATTTCCAGGAAGATTGGTTTATTTGGGTCTCTGTTTCAGAAATTAGGATAGAACTAAAAGAAGATATAGTGGTGATGTGAAATATTTCTTTTCTTATGCATCCTGGTTGATCACTGAATTTGGAAAGTTGAGTGGTTCTTGAGTAAACTGGTAAGGAGCTGCCTCCACTCTGAGGGCAACCCCTGGGAAATCTGACTGCTTTTGATGGTGCTGGAAAAAGATCAGGAGCAGGTTTGTGTGGCAGCTGTCATGGACTATGCAGCTGGGTATGGAGATGGCAGGTTCCTGGCAGTGGGTTTTCAGGATGGGAAGGATAAATAAAGCCAAGTCACAAAAGCCAGGTTACAGCAGGACTTATGAACAAGAATCAGAGCTTAAATACTATTCAAAATATGTAATTTTGTGGTAGTTCCCAATAAATCTCCTCCTTATATGATGGAAGAATCCATAGGCAGTTTTTAAAGAGAATGGTAATGCAACTTCTTCAAATCACTGCAGCAGAAGGAAGCACAGATGAAAAAACACATTGTAATGTGTTTCAACAGGGTTCAGAGGAATCAGCCTTAATTTTAGGAGTAAAGGTTCAAAACACTGTGCATTGAAGAAGAATTTTTTTGTATTTTACTATCTAAAATGTGTGACTAGTGTAAGAAGTAATTAACAAAATTGAGGAAGAGCAACACAACCCAGAAATATCATCTTGACTGTTAGAAAGAATCTCTTACTTGTGGAAGTCATCCCCTCAACTCTGTATGTGAACAAGGACTGCATCCTAAATTCAAGTTGCCCATTGCATACCTCTCCTCACATCAGCAGTTCTATGTCAATCAGTGGAACAACTTGCATGAATATTATTGTTTAACCCCAGCTGGAAACTAAACACTGTAGGGCTGCTTGCCCTACAGGGTGAGACTAAGACTCTTTCGTAGGTAAAGCAAAAGCCACACACATTCAAGCAAAGCAACACAAAGAATTCATTCACCACTTCCCGTGGGCAGGCAGGTGTTCAATCATCTCTGGAAGAGTCAGGCTCCATTGTGTGCAATGGTTATTTGGGAAGACAAATGCCATGACTTTGAACATTCCTTCTCCCTTTTTCCTTTGTCTTTCCCCAGTTTTATATGCTGTTTTACCTGTTTTATATGACACTATACAGTACAGAATATCCCTTGGGTCATTTGGTGTCATCTTTAGCTGTGTTCCCTCTGAATTCCCTATGCAGCCCCAGCCCAGTGTCTGGTGGGGTGGGATAAGAGTCACCAAAGGCCTTGGCACTGAGGAAGTTCTTCTCAGAAAGAGCTAAAACATCTCTGTATTGTGAGTACATTTCTAGCACCAAACATAGCCTCATACTAATTACTAGAAAGAAAATTAACTCTCCTCCAGCTAAAGCTGGAACATTCTCTATTCCTTGTTCTGTGCCATTTACATCATGCTCAGCTACCACACTATCCAATACATCCTCATTATCCAACCCCTCTTCCCATCTTTATATATAACATGCATGGTCTATGGACCATCCTGGTAAAATATCCAGAAAGGTCCACAAAATCTCTGTTGAGTTCCTTTAGTCCATGACTTTGGGCTCCATCTCTTACAGTGGTCACTCAGAATGGGAGAGGGCAAAACTAGCACAGTGAGTAAAAACTACTCACATGAATAAATTCTAAAAGGTTTTCTAAGACCAGGCCCTTAGATTGTCATAGCAACAGATTTATTAGGCTTCAGACATAATTTGGATTTCCCTTCTAAACAAAATAATTTTTCTTTTTACTTATGTAAATCTTTTGCCTTGTAATTAGAGCAAGAAAAATAGGTTAATTACATTCTTAAAAATCATGCAACTGTACGGTTACATTATTAGAGAAAAATTATCAGAGTATGCAAAAATTTACCTTTATTAGTGGCCTCCAAATTGAAACAAAGTGCATTCTTATTGGAAACATTCATTGCCTTATTTTTCTGACAGTATTAACATTGCTTCTGGGTATTGTAAATTTTTCCAGGAACCCATCCTGGGTTCATTTCAAACATCACTGATATTAAAAAATACTCACTATTATTAGATTCAAGGATACTTACTCAGCTTTTTACTACATTAAATATGTTCATTTTTTAGTTAATATATGTTGTTTAGCTCTTTGGTTGATCCAGGAACATTTATCTTTACAGCATAGAAACACAATATGAAATCATAATTATAGTAAACTTCCTACAAAATATAGATATATATTGAAATAAGAAGGAGAAAATCATCTGGATTTTATTTCTCTGCACAATTTTGCATGCTTATAAATATCTTTACTATTAGGATATAGATTATATAACAAGCAATATTTAATTAATTGTCATTTGTAGAGAACAGTTTCTTTTTGAATAGGATTTTTATTTATTTAAGGTTATACATTATGGTAGAAAGAAAAATATTACAAAAAGCAAGCATAACAGCTTAATATGTATTCAGTACAATAATGCAGTAATAGATTTGTTTATTTTATCCCTATAATATACATAGTGAGAATAGCGAATTCTTTTCTAGAGTGTTATTTTGAGAGAGAAGTCTTTATATGATATAGGCTGTTCATTGTCTTTAGCTTACATTACTGCCCATGATTTGCTGTGACTTAAGACACTTTAGTGACATTTAAAATAATTTAAAAACTCTCACAAGAGCTGCATTTGGCTTTCTCTGTCAATTCTAAAGCAAGTAAAATTAGTAATTTTCTTTCTTTTAAGATACTTATAGTAAAGGTTTGATACTGAGAATACCTGTATTTCATTTCAGTCCATTGAACCATTTCTTTAGATAAACAGTATGAATTAAAGCTTGAACCATCTGCATTGTCAGGGAAGTAATACTGAGCAGTGGAAATATTTTCCACACCTGCAGCAACTATTTTCAGTCAAGAAAAATGTGGCACATAAGCAGTTCCTGAATTCCTGAATGCCCTGAGCTATCTTGATTCAAGATCCAGCAGAAACATGATTTTTGAAAGGCCTGCAAAAAACCCAAAACAAATCCCAAATGAAACTTGAAGTTTTGTCATTTAAGTGTAAATGTCCATAGAAAGAATATTTCTTGGACAAGTAATTTATATAGATCAGCCTCTGTGTTTTTCATAAACTAGGATAAAAAAATTGAAATTATTTTAAAAATTAGACGTTCTAAAAATCAATATGTTTGGAAATACCGATGTCAAAATGACACATGATTTCATTTTGACATTTTTAATCAGACTTCCATTAGTTACAAGAAATTGTACTGATATCTGTTTATCTGTTTTTCTCAATTAAATTTTGCAAAATCTTTTTTTTTTTTGTTTGTTTTAACAGGAAAGTGTTCTGTTGTGAATTTTTTCACTAGATCTTTTTATAGCTGTCCTAATATTTACTGGCTCTCACAAGTCATTCCTTTAACTAGAAGCTTTCTGAAGGGTCATCTTTAGCACTACATATTGCCTACCCCATATGACTGATACTGAGCAGCAGTTCTCACCAGGTCTATGGTGGAACATAATCCCTGATGGAGATTCTTTAATTCTTCTTGTGTCTTCAAAAAAAGCAGGCCTCTATTTTTTCTGAGTTTTACAGATACCAGAAGTAGTACTTTTTACTACAAAAGCCTTCAAGAGGCCTTCAAAAGGAGTAGAAGTAATCAAGTATTAATATCCTTATTAAATAGATAAGGAACTGAGCAACAAAGAAATTGCCCAAAGCTATACTGGCAAGGGAAGAGTTCGGAATTGAACCCAAATGTCCTTATTCTCAGTTCATCACTGTCCCTGCAAGGTTGCTCTTCATTTTCTTCATTTCTTTGCTTAATGGCTTATATTTGGACTTTTAAGTTAATACTAGCTGAAATATCAAATGTGAAAGGGAATTACTGATGCATACTTCCTTTCCAGTCTGACACAGTTGTCCTAAAAATTCTATTTTCTCTCCTGAGCCATTCTCTTTCAATGTAACCATTAATTATGTAATTGTTTTACTACACAGGAAAAGTAGATCCTATATTAAACAGAAAGTTTCTAAATATAAACATCCTAAACATGCCATACAGGTTCTGGGGATGTGCATATGTACCTGTTCATGCTGTCAGGGTTAGGGACAGCTATGGGGCTATGCAACGGTTTTGAAGGCTGTTGGTAAATTAATCAAATTTCAACACAGAAAAAAAAACCAGTTAAAACATTAAAAATCTGATGATTTACTGTCTAGAATCCAGTCAGGTCATTATAAATCAGCAGCTGTGGGGAAAAGAGGTGAAAGAGAGAATATGATACCTAGCAGTGGTTAACCCTGGTATGCCTCCTCTGTCCTAGGTAATCTTTCAGTACAGTATGAAAAATGAAAAGATGGTTTGTATGGAAAATACTTAGCTGGTAAAATTACATCTCAAGTTGGGGGGAAAAAAATCTGACTTGTCATCTAAATACAAACTCAGAAAGATTTTGTACATGTCAAGAAGGAAAAATAGCTTTTTGAAAATATGCCAGAATTTTGGAATGAGTTCTGCAGAAGAATATCCCAGAAGCTAAACTAGTATTTGCCTCACATTGGTCTATTAGTGCAGCTCCAGGTGTTACATACCTCTGGATGCTGACAAGTACAGTACTTGCCCAATTACCCAGTGACATAATAATGTAGAAGAATTGGAAAGTCTGATTAAAACCAGTACTTTACTGGAAATCTCATATCATTTTGGTTTTATTCCTGCAAAATGTTAAGAAGAGAACTTAAAATGGACCCTACTGAACCAAGTGTAACATTTTATTTTTTCTGAAATAAACCTTTTGCTGGCTTATGATGGAAAAATATTAAAAAGGAAAGCTTTTGTCAGTACAATGCATACTCCATTGTAGTAAGGAATTACATAACTTGCTTCAAAATAATGTTCTCCAGTGCACAGTGCTCGGCAGCCAGGAGGATCACCTGCACTCGAATTTCATCCACAGTGATGGTGCAGAGGGGCATCTTCAGCCTACTTCAGCCTTCCATATTAAATAAACCTAATGTTACCTGTAAATATCATAAAAGAAGTTCTAAAAGTCTTTTCTAGATAACCTGACATTTTTTTCCATGGAATCTTGAATGTTAGAGCACAAAGATAAAGGTGTTTAAGTTCAAGCACGTTCTGGTGCTTAAGAACTTAACATATCACATGGCCTCTACTTATTTTGTAAGCCAGAGGGAGTAAGGTAACCAAATCCTTTTGAGGATCTGACCATGGGATTTGTAATATTTACATATTTTTCAGTACATTAGGAGTCAAGAAAGTGAATTACTGTAGTTGGGTAATTAAAGAACTTTGACAGATAAAGTAGTTTTTATATAGCTGAGAAATACTGGAGAACAACTGAAGTTCATCAACATAAATAATGAAAAATAAATAATGAATTTAATTCATTGTAAGAGCCTCAGAGGATATTAATGCAGTCCATATTCTTAACTTCTGAATTCTGAAAATTTGTGATTTATCATTTCATGTATATGTCTTTAGATATTGAAAAGCAACACTTTCTCTTCCATGTGAAACAGTGATACATTTGATAAGAAAAATTAGGACTTTATTTTGACACATCACAAAACTTAGCAATACTGTGTGCAAAGTGAGATTTTACTCAACTATGTTAAGAAACTTTCCTTTAAGCCTAATATTTGAAAACAAACCCATGTAACTTTTGGAATGGAAAGGCTGATGAGAAGACTGTCTAAGAACTGTGTGTTGGAATTCCTTTTTTCACCTTGCACACAAACAAGACACTGGGTAAAAGTTTTTTTGTTCAGGTGTTCACTGAATACAGAAACAGTACAAAATACTTAGAAAGGATTTTAAAGAATTCTTTAAAGTGGCATCTAATGGATGACCACAATGGGCCTTAGGATAGTATTGTTTCTGTGCTGCTGAACACTCTCCTTGTCCTCTATATGTATTAACGAGAGCTAGAAAACAAACCTTTCTATAAAGAATATTTTCAATAATGTCATATCCATTTGGTCTGGGGTCCTGTGACCTCATTCCATAGCAAATGGAATGTTGCACCAAAATGCTCTGAAGCCTGGCACAGATGAATGAGTACTGAAAACACTGCTGTGGAAATGTTTGTCAATCTACTCTGTACCTGCTCCTCTGGAGCCATTCTGAAGCATTGTTGGCTCAGCATAAAGGTAATGGCATCTTTGACATTACTTAATGTTATTTGCAACATGTTTTAATGTGTCATTTCACTGGGAATACCCTGACTATGTAACATGAGGTACCTCATTGCATCACAAGCACTTTAGATGGGGTTGAGGAAGGGCTGGTCTATTACTTCTGTTTCAAATTCTTTCAAAAAGAATTTTAAGGGGTCACTGTTGCCTTTTAGTCTAGTTGTTGGCCTCACCCTGGAAACCATGCAATGGATGATTATTGCTGAAGGGTCTTGAGTATGTGCTCCATTCCTCATTAAATTTTAGTAAATTAGTAAAAAAAAAACCACAAATCACATCTGCAATGTTTCAAAAGAGGAGATCAAACACATCACTAAAAAAGCCCAAAGATCCATGAGTAGACTATGTGAAATGGTACAGAGAAAATCCTATGATGGTTTTGCTGAATCTATCTTCAAATCCATTTGTGGCCTCTCATCTGGCTTTCAGCAGTACATGAAGAAGGCACACCAGATGGGCATCACAGGGATTTTAATGTCAGGAACACTAATATTCCTTACCTCTCAAACTCTTCCTACCCAGAGCCCTTTGCTGCAGCCTCACATGAAGGTGCAGCATCTCTCTGCAGAAGTTGAGTTTCATGTGAAGAGAGAAACAACCTTTCTGAGTCTCTCCAGGTTAAGCATGTGAATAGCACAGTGTGAATATGATGCAAACAGACAGGATCAATAAGCAATTTCCTTCATAGAACAGAGACTTTCAGTTAAAATCAGTTACAAATTTTTAGCAAGTTACTGCACATACTGTATATCTAAAGAATCTGGCATCCTCTCCTTCTTGCCCATGTCTCTAGCAGATGCTTGTACAGATTCATCTTCCCTTGATCCATTTTGTGTCTATCTCTATCCCAGTCCATGTGGACATACATGGTTAAAGCCCATGATGATACATGGGTACATCCATGCATTGCATGGGGATATAAACCAAAATTCTCATCTCTTCAGTGCATACATGCACAGGTCCTTCCCCTGAGGGGTCACACCTGTGGGATCACACCCCGTCCTGCCTCACCAGGGACCTGATCTCTCAGTCCCCCATGGTTTATGGACAGCTCCTCAACTCTCAGTAGTATTGCTAAAACCAGATTTCTCAGCTGCACAAATGATATGTGCACAGATCATGTCTCTCATGTCATTAAAACATAGCCAGCATGCCCTCCTGGGCCATGGCCATGTGCCACTTTGTCTCCAGGGCTACGAGCTCTGTCAGTATGATCTTATGGGATAATATCTGTCACACTTCTTCCCTGCTCCTCAATACAAAGCCCAAGCTCTATACTCAGAATTCAGTTTTCACGCATGTAATGACTGCTACTCTTTTATAAAACCATCCCATTGAGATGAGCTAAGGTGCTTTGGGTAGCTGTTTGGGTGGGGAAATTGCAACCAGGTAGGACTCTTCCACTTCAGCTGCTTGATTTGCTTTACATTTTGGTCATGAAATGCAGTACTTCCACATGAACACACCCATGTCTTCAGTGCTGGAGTGAGAGCTACCATCCTACTTGTGATTGTCACAGCTGGTGTGAATTGAACAGGAGCCAGGACCCACAGCCCCAGGTCCCCACGAACACAAGAGGTTGGGCCAAAGCAGCTATCTGCTTCACACTTCTTTTTCTCCTGGTCTGGAGGTATGCAGTCCCATCCTCTTTGCTTTTACAAGATGTAAAGATGCTGATCCTCCTGGAAATCAGGTTACCATCACTGTGGGAGACAGCTTCCAGATCTGTTTGTCAGGGCTACTGAACCTTGATTGTGTGTCCCAAGGTGAGGATTAATCTGTTAATGTTTGTAAAAAGCTATGTAAATGATCTGTATCATGCTGACAGGTCAAGTACTGCATTGCTCACTGGCTGCTCTTCCTGACAGCTTAAGATACATGCCAAACAATGCCTACTCTTTCAGACCGTGTTCACTGATGTAGTTTGACTGGCTTAACCCTCTCAGGATTTGGACTTACTGCTTCTAGCCTACAGATTGGATGATAAAGCACAAATATGCAAAGCCAGTGCTTTTCACATAACCTAGAATTCAATACAGACATTGATTTATGCTTGTACAGGACCACGGACTCAAAGAAAACCTCCTGGATGTATTACAGTACATGTGCAGTTCAGGTCCTGAAGGACACATGGAAAGCAGTGAGGGCCAGGAGGGCTCAGTGCTGTCCTTGGCTGTGAGCAGGAAGCAGCAGCAGAAGCTGCTTTTGTGAGCCACTGTCAGGATTTGGCCCTGCTACACCTGCAGGAGCTGCAGAAGCTCAGAACAGCTGCAAGGCTCAGCACAAGTTCATCTCAGAATGCAAATTCTACCAAGAGAAGGATGTGCTTGAAATTCAGGAACCTTTTTGTTCTATGCTTATCACATAGATTGCAGCTAATATCAGTTATTGAGATCAGGGTCTGACAGGGGTAGATATTGAAGAAATGATAAGAGAAACAGCCTCTTCTAGAGAATTAAATTCTGAGTGAATACAACTCCCATAACTAATTCTGCAAGCACACAGAATGCCAAAAAGATAGTAACTAATTTCACTGTCTGCTTGACTACATATATGGTCCCAGTTATTGGAATTACATGTGGATCTTTATGTTGATTTTTGGTATTAATGATTAATACTTTCATTATCTTTAAAGCCTTTTTCAGAGAGAATCACTTGTCACTGATCTTTACTGTATCTCTGGTTGTAACTGTACTTTTCCTTAACTACCTAAGCTAGAAAGCTGTGCTGCAGCATGATGCAGGGGCTGCTCTCCTTGTAAGCTTATAAGGGTAGGACTGACAAAAGAATGGGACTTTCTGTGAATCTTCACTGTTGCATGGTCTTCTTCCTTGAGGCTACTGGAGCTGCTAACTTACTAGGTGGCTCATTTGCAGGGACTAACACAGGGCTGTAGAGTCTATACATACGCTAGCAATTTGGGTGACCAAGTTACTAGAAAGTATATTTTGTTTCTCTCACTGTTGCTCACCTGGGCAACTTTTGATTTCAAAGCCTAATCTAGTACCTGGTGGTCAGTGAGAATTGTGCCACTGATTTCTTCCATAGCTGGATCACACCACTGGCTTTTTTCATCTTCACCACTGGTACAAGTTGCTGTGGTAGAAAATACAAATATACCTTGGTTTTGCAATTTGTTTCTTCTGGAACGTACTCTCCATTCCTTTCCTCTTTTATATATTTATCTGCCGTATGCTTTGGGCTTCAGAAAATGTTCAGGGCATATCTCTGCACACACATCTCCACTGGTATGAGAATTGCTGCTCCACAGCTGAGTATCTCCAAGATTTAGCACACCTCTTGTTTTGTTTCTCTCAAGAAGCCTGTTGTCAGCCACAAAACTCCATGAGAATGACTGATAATGAAAGGAACTGATTTCTTCTTTCTCCTTGTAAAATGACAGCACAACTTCATTTTGAGTCTTTGTTTACACTTGCACTAAACAATGTGTATGAATGTACTCAGCTAGCATTGATCTAGCAGGATTAAGCAACAGGCAGGGGAGAGATGGTAGGGTAAGGGCTTCAGAGTGCATCTGAAGGGTGTAGCAGGACTGTGGCTGTGGTTTCAGGTAGCTGTTCCTCATGAGGGTGCAGGCCTTTTATTTTCTAGGAGACTTCTGCTCCCACCTGGCTGGGTGGCAACTACCTTGGGCACAGTTATGTGTGCAGCACTCCTGTCACTGTAGCAGAGCTGATGTCAATTATAAATGACTGCAAGTTGGAAAAGTTGGAATAGGGTGACTTTATATGCCTTTCACTGTTTGAGAAGTTGTAAATATCTTGTTTAATGTGCTGTTAAAAAAAAAGGTAAAATGTTGAAAACAATGAACATCAATGATCTGTAAATCTTGATGTGATGCCTATTGTATTCTAGTGTTTACTGTTTTGACAGCAAAATGACACAAGAAAAAAATCAAAATCAGCATTTACAAAAAGCCAGGAATGAGAAAACAGAAGGAAGGCAGCAGAGATTTGTTCTAACAGAGAGATTATGGCTTTCAAGAAAGGACAATGTGCCATCTATAAAGCACAGTCATATTTACAAATCCCTATTTTCCTGCATGGCAATTACCACCTGGAAACAGTGAGGAAGAGGCAGCCCATACACTGTTTTGACAAAATGGCAATCATGTGCTTTAATAAAATGCTTAGTAGTTCTGCACAGCATCATCCCGGCAGCATATGACTGGAAGAGGGTTCTAATGTGAAGGAAGGACAAAGACACAGTTTCTCAGAGCCAGAAATCTCAGAAATCAGAAACAGAAACATAGAAATCTCAGAGCCAACTTCCCAACTGCAAAGGGTGTCCCTGTGTTTATGAAGGTGCTTTTAGGACCCCAGAGGTCCTGACTCCTCAGTCTCCATCTGGTGCTCTGGCCACTCAAACATCCTTCCTGTGACAGGCAGCAGCATCCACCAAAACTGCAATTGCAAGTGCAATGTAGAAGAGTTTGTTCTTAAGTGGTTGTGCAGTGTACATAAGGTAGCATGTGTTGCTTAAGCATGGTGTACATGCAGGTACCTATGAGAAAGGTATTCTGTTCGTAAATATTTGCAAATATCTGCATGTGGTGAAGTGCTGTGGATTTGTAAGTCATGCACATTTTCTCCTCAGTAATGTTTACTTTAGCCCCAGGGACAATGCAGAGTGTAGCTGTGACCAGAATGGATGACTTCATAAGAGGAGGGAACTTACCCAGCCTCACTGACAGATTTTTATGAAGGGTTTCCCAAAGCCAGCCTGCAGCAGCTCATCACTACAGATACACTTCTGACATTTGTAGTTCAAGAAGCAGCAGCACTAAAAGTAAAACACTGCCAGTGGGTTTCCATAAAAAGCCCGATTCTTGGATTATTTCTGAAAGTTTCAGTGTAGCTATGAGCTGTACAACCCTAAGCTTTCTCTTGGAAGGACTCGACCAGCCTGCATCTGTCTTCCTTTCCATCCCTGCCAAACAGTGCTGCAAGCTCCAGGGAAGCAAGGACTGGAGAAAGGAACCAGAATTTGGGAGCAACTGGAAGAAAGAGACACATGAAGTCAAGAAAAAATACTCAGCAGTCCTTAGAATGTTTACTTTCAGAAATAAACCAAAAAATTTTCCTGACAAAACCTTAGCTTCCAAAAAAATTGACAAAGTTAATTTATTATCCATAAAATAAATTATTCTTTTGGAAAAATACCTGGAGTCTTTCATATCCATGCAGAGTATATTGCCCAATATTTCTATAGCTTCTGCCATAGGTCCTAGTCTGATTACAGGCATGAAACATAGGTAAGGTGTAATTATGATACAGGCAGATTTATGTATCCCCAGGAAGGCTTTAAAATAACAACAAGAGTATAAATACTTGATCTACTGAAAGAAAACGTCCATTATTAAAATCAATCCACAAGCTAGTACTGTAAAAAGCTTTCTTCTTCAATACAGCTGTCAGCCCCACTGAGATTTTAAATTGGAGTTTGTCTAGTGTAACTCTCACTTTCTATTTAAAAAGCAAAGCCAGAAACATTAAACTTTTTTTCTCAGGTGTTTAAAGTACAGGAAAACCAATATAATTGGTGCATTAATGTAGAGTTATGAGCTTTTAGGTTCCCTAAGAAAGAAGAAAGGGTTTCTTTCTTGGCAAAGATGGGTTGATTCATTGAATAAGATATTTCCCAGTATAAATTTGCCATACTCTTTCTCTCAAGGAAAAAATCTGCATCTCTTCATCTCCTCTGGACCATTTGGCATGGCTCTCTGGTTTGTAACTGCCTGTGCTTCACTCCAGAGCTGGCTGCACTTCAGTCAGGAGCCACTGGGCAGAGTTTCTGTATAAATTATTGGAGTGTACTTGACATCTGGAGTTCTAAGGAAATGAGAAGTATGGTTCAAATCTCAGACAGCAGCTTGAAAGGCTTCTGGAGATACAGAGCCAGGTCTGTGGTCTGGCTGAGGCAATGCCCATGCCAAACTCAGAAAAAGTCACTAAGTGACCAAAGCTCTCTCTCATTGGACCTGTGGCATGTACAATATGGCTTTTGTTAGCTTAAAAAGGGAGTTTAGAGGGTGACACAAAATCCCTGCAAGGAGCACAAGAGTTGGATGTGCCACTGGTGTCAGTGAACTTTGGGTGGAGCTAAGCACCGATAGGATGAGAAAAGTAGGACTTAGTTTGAGTTCTTAAGCTAGACAGTCTTGTGTGAAAGCAATTAACCAGCTGGGAATTCTTTGGAGAAAAATCACTTTAAACAAAGTGAAATCTCTGGAGGGTTGTTTTTGTATCAGGAGGAAATAGAGAGGAATTTTGTTTAATGATGTTCTTCTGAGTTTTGTTAATTTATTTTCATTCATCATCGCCATTGATTAACTCTGGATTGACAGGACAGTCAATAATTGTCATTATTAAGGCTTTATGCATCATCTTTAGCAAAGTAGTCTCTATAATGACAAAAAGAAACCTGCACATTTTATTTGGTGTTTTTTCGGGCCCCTCCTTGGAGTCTCTTGCGCCACAGATCAATTGTTGGTGTTTAGTGATCTTCTGCCCAAGAGTGTAGGGCCTTTAGGTGGGTCCTTTTCTCTGGCTGACACTTGTACAGTGCATAATCTAAGATGACACTGACCCTTTCAGCCTTATAGAAATAATATTCTCAGCACGATGAGTTATTCTTGAGTGTTTTCTCCAGTGTACTGTGTAACATACCCAAACATTTTTTTTTCATCTTGAGCATATGTCCAACATTTCCTCTCTGCTCTCTTTGTCGCATGGGTTTGACTGTAGCCAACAGCAAAGGTCAAAAGACATTTTATTGTTTCTATTTCTATGTTTCTGTTAAGCTGAATTAAATTGTTGGTGCTGCAAAGTGACTTCTCAAAAAACTTATGCTGCAACTCTTCAACCAGTATGAACTGAAGATGAGCTGCATCAATTTAAACCAGAGGGTGCAGAGACAAAACACGGTCCAAAGAACAAGGTGCTGATCTGGAAACAGAGAAAAAGGGTTTGATTCTCTGGAGCAGTGGGCAGCTTCATGAATTTAGATAAAATTAGATAAAATCTTCCTCTGTTTCAGATTTTCTGGATGGGTAGTAGAGTGACACTGTATTTTTAAAGCAGTTTGCATATTCAATTTTTCAATCATGTAGTCTTTTTCCTTTCACATCTAACATTTATCAGTATGACTGCCTGTTTAATCTACATTACAGATAGGTTTTAAAATCATCATATCTGGAAATGCTATGTTATCCTTGAATAGGTTAATTATGTTTAGCAGTGTCTGTGAGTATTCTCTAGAATATGCCATTTCTTGGCATAGATTTGGAGAAGCACTGACTTTTGTCCATCAAGCAGCCTTCCATTTCTTTCCCACATAGTGAAGGAAATCCAAGCATTCTCTTGTATGAATGATTCTGATCAGCATTTTCAGGTTAAACTCAATTAAATAATAAGTTCAGCCTTCAAATAGCCTTTGAGAAGTTTGGCCTAAGTAGTTGGAATTTTTTTAATCTTAGATTTTTTTCTATTTGTTAGAATTTCTTCAAATGTCATGAGCTGAAAACACCTGAATATCTCTGCTATGTTCACTTCCCTTTCTGGAGGAAATTAGTTTTTTTCACCAGATTCTGAAGAACAGAGCTACTATTTTCCACAGGTTTTAGATGGTCTGTGACCATAAGCTTTTTTTTAACGCTAGTATGGTCTGTTCTCCAACTCAGCTCATCCCAGCACTCATTGATGCTGCCTTAGAGAATGAAAGGGAAAGAAATGGATGAAAATCTCCCTAGAGGATCACCTGGCTTTAGAAATAGGTAAAGCCAAATGGATACTTTACAAATGTGGGCAAAGTATCTTAATGGAGAAAGCATCAATCCTATAGGTGCGGTATAACAGCATCTAGAATAAAAACCAGGTCTATGTGAACATGAAGAACATCTTGGCAACAATTCATAACACATAAACACTTTGTTTTGAAAACAAAGTTTAAAGAAACATTATCCAACTGTTTCCAGACAAGTTGTTATTTATTTACTTATCACACCAGTTCAGTGGGACTTAGTGCTTTCCTTATGTCTTATAAGGATTCTGGGACTTACACATAATCATTTCCAATGACCATTTTTGCATAATTCAGATACTATGAATATTTTATTTATTGTTAGCAGCCCCTTTATTGCAAGCAATATTTTTAATGAATCCATTATATGTTTAAAAAAATCAGGATTAAATTTGGTTCTCTGTTCTGGGGTCATAAATCCAGATTAGCTTTCTTTTTAGCAGTAATTTTACTCAAGGCTTTGTGCATGGAATTCGACTTGGAGTCCATTGAAGAAAAATGTGGCAAAACATACATTCTTTTCTTGAAATCCTTGTGAAGAATTACCAATATGCTAATAAATCCTCTAATACAAAAAGTCAGTGAAATTTGTGGCCATGTTCTTGGTCTTATTCAAATTTTATATGGTCACTGTTTTAAATTACTAGCACTACATTAGAGTATGTCAAGGTACATCATATAAACAGATACAATTTACCATGACCTTGAGGAAACGTGATGTGTACATTGCATTCCATTAGCTATCAAAATATGTTTTTTATATAGTACGGTACCCATTGCAGACAGAGATTTAGGTTGTTAGACATATAGAGTTGGGAGACATATGCAAATAATCTCTCCAGGTGTGTGGCCAAATAAGTTGTATTTCTTTAAAGAGAATAAGGATAAGCGATAAGAAAAAAGAACTGAATCCAAGTGGTTCTGCTCCATAGGCAAGGTGAAATCTTTGTCTAAACCATGGAGACCTCTGCACCTCAGGAAGCACAAAGCCATGAGGGAGACCAAACAGGGAACAGGTTGCACAGAAAGGTTGTGGAGTCTCCTTCTTTGAGATATTGAAAAACTCCCTGGACATGGTCCTTGGCAACTGGCTGTAGGTGATCCTGCCTGACCAGGGGTTGGTCCAAGTGACCTGCAGAGGTCCCTTCCAACCTCAGCCATTCTGTGACCCTGTGATACACAACTCTCAACAGCAAACACTTCCTACAGCAATGCACCAGTGCACAGGGGATCATAAAAACAGCTCTTCCCATGCTATTTTCTTCACTACCTGTCCCAATGGCCTTTTCAAAGCATTTTGTGTGTTAATTGTGACCTTTTACCTCCCAGATCCCAATTTTCTGGTCTGCCACAGAGCTCTACCCCAAGACCCGATGTGGAGATGTGTCACCTTACCCTTGTATTTTCCCAAATGTGTCACTCCTGGCAAAACCAGCTTGTTTCCCCAGGAGCTGGGGACCTGCACAAGTTGAGCCACCATCTCTCTTCCATGCCATGCTCACTCAGAGCATGAGCCAAAGGAGCAGCTGCTCCCATGGATCGAGGCCCTGACTCTCCTGGTTGTGCCAGATTTGTGCAAATCGACCTTCAACTACCCACTTCAACCTTCTGTTCTTCCTCCCTCCCTTTCTTACACTTCATACTGTTGTAATTTTGCAAGCTGCTTGGGCTAGGTATCATTCTCACTATCTGTGTCTGGTTTCTAGCCCAGACGTCAGCAGGGGTTGCTGCATGCTGCTGCAATATAAATGACTAATGATGATGATAAAAGGTGTGGGAGTTGGTTGCCTGGAGTGTTACCCTACTTTGACAACTTTGTTTTAGAAACTAGCTTCTTCCTCAAATTATCTGCTATTTTATCTTATTACATCTAATATTTTACAAGTGGCAAGGGATTTTCGACTGCCTCCATTTTGGAGTGCTCATCCCAGGGCTTTGAAAGCGGCTTTGAAATTTTCAGAGTTTGGATGGTGATGCTGTGACATTGCCAACAGCCTTCAGCGTGAGTTGCAGGGTATTGGAACCTTAAAAAGTCAGCTGCAACTGCGTCCTAAAAGAGGCATTCAATGGGGATGTGCTCTATTTTTAAATTTGGGCTGATACAGGTAATAATTACACACAAAACAGTATGTGAAAAGAACATTATCAAGGTTGCACTGCTCAGCACTTGAAGCTAAGAAATGCTGTAAGCAAAATTGTCTCTACTCCATTAATTTGCCACCTTGCACAGGTGCATCAGTCACAGACTATTTTTGTGCAGGATCTGAGTCTCACTTGGTGTGCATAACAAATGACTCAGTTTGTGAGTTCAATACTTGATTTTCTTTTCAAGGCATAGTTCAGACTCTGCTGTGAAGGCAAAATTATTTCCCGCTGGGGCATTCCAGGGTGTTCCACCGTGCAGGTCCTTGCCACGTGCAAACACTGACTAATTTCCATTTATAGCAGCTTAATAGCAATTCTGGGCATCATTGCTCCCTAGTACAGCTGGTAACCTAAGGCAAAAGAAAGAGCAAGGTTACAAGTATCCATAATTTTGGGTGTCTAATGTGAATTTTTCAGAGGACCTGGCAGCACATCCTGCAGTTCCTATTACCTTCCCCTACACTACTGGCCAGTAGTTGCCACTTTCAGATATTCCAACCCTCCAGGTCCAAGGCAGGCTCCTAGAAACAGAGACCAAGGGAACAGGTCTGAAAAGCACTGTGTGAGCAACTTGTCCTGTTCCTCAGAGCAGTGTCTCAGTCTTGCAGGCAAAAGACTGCTGTTCCTCTCATCAGGTTCTCCTGACACCTTTAAATTCTGACAAAAAAAAAAACAAACTGAAATATTCAACAAGAAAAGGCTTCTTTTTTCTCTCTTCTATGGCAAATGCATGGTGCTCTGACTGAAGCTGGAATTCAGTGCTTTCTAAGACCTACCTGATAATGCATGAAGAGATGGAGGCTAAATTCTTTCTGGATCACCTTTAATTGTGGCATTTTTGGGTGGTCTTTGTAAATCAATGACAAAAAAACTCAAAGAATTTATTTTTAAAAGCAAATGAAAACCTTCTGCTGTTTAGATTTCCTTACTGAACTCTTTCAATGTCATTTCAAACTATCAGAGTGCTACAAGGATGCACCGAGCTAGGAGAGCAATTAAACAGAAAGAAAATACAAGAGAAGTAATTTCTTTTACAAAACTTATCACTTAAAAATAAACATGTTTTCAGACACACAAAACCTTCTTCAGCACTTATATCAAACTGTCTCAGCCACAGTAAAATTGAAAATACAGTCCTTGCTTCAAAGTGAATATGAGTATTTCACAGAAATGGTTGTCAGATTTTTAAATAGATAAAAAAATGGTTTGCAAGTATCATTCCTATAAAAAGCAAAACTAGGTGATTTTCTTTCCCAAAAAATATTTTTCCTGAAAAAAATGGTTGGTAAGTATAATTTTTAACTGAACATTTATAATTTTAAAATTATTAAAAAAAAAGCCCCTGAACACAATTCTCCTAAATCAGAAAGTGTCAGTTGATTAGATTTATTTGTAATGTCCCTCAATGTAGTCATAATTAATAAAAATTTTGGAATAAAGATATAGATGGAAGTAAAAGTGGAGATTTTAGGCTTTATAGATTGTTGTTTTACTTACACATTAAAAGATATTTCCTAGAAAAACTGTACTTCTATACCTCTCAGGCTTCTGAATGCTCTTCTGGTGCACATTTGTTTTGTAAGGAGGGGTCACATCTGAGCTAAAGTTTGATCCATTACAGGCCAAATTATCTTCTGGCCTTGGCTGAACTTGGAGATATTATATAGCCCCAAATTAATATAAATTTAAGTCACTTTCCCTTCTCTTAATATTTCTTAAATGTCTTTGAAGCAGCTCAGTTTCCATTCCAACATGCAGTGGGGAGGGCAGATCTTCAAATTGCTTATGACAGAGGTTATGTGCCTTCTGGCAGATAACGGAGACCTGTCTTTCTCTGAGACTTGGATATTGCATTTTTTCCTTGTACAGGGCTTCAACGTACTTTTGCTCCTAAAAGAGAAGCCTGGAGATGCCCTTGAAATAGAAAAATAGGTCTGAAATTATAGTGATACTTCAGCATCTCATTCTTTCACAATGCTTTTTCAGATAACATTACTTTTATCTGGAAAAGTGTTGCAAATTTGAGGACTTCTACAGATTTATTTGTTGGTTGATTTATTTTTTTTATATCTGAATTTTTCAGCATCCAGATGTGCTCATGATAGATTTTTATTGTTCTGCTTTGTTAACCTCAGGAAAAATGGGCAAAAGACTGGAAGAGAGAGCTCTGGCTTCAAACTTCAAATCCTTATCATAATTTCTGATGTGGTGTAGGAAGAAGTGTTAGCTTTTCTTTTCTTTTCTTTTCTTTTCTTTTCTTTTCTTTTCTTTTCTTTTCTTTTCTTTTCTTTTCTTTTCTTTTCTTTTCTTTTCTTTTCTTTTCTTTTCTTTTCTTTTCTTTTCTTTTCTTCTCTTCTCTTCTCTTCTCTTCTCTTCTCTTCTCTTCTCTTCTCTTCTCTTCTCTTCTCTTCTCTTCTCTTCTCTTCTCTTCTCTTCTCTTCTCTTCTCTTCTCTTCTCTTCTCTTCTCTTCTCTTCTCTTCTCTTCTCTTTTTTTTCTTTTTTATTCTTTTCTCTTTTCTCTTTTGTTCTTTTCTCTTTTCTTTTTTGTTCTTTCCTCTTTTTTCTCTTTTCTTTTCCCCTTGAAGGAAAAGTGTCCTTTCTGCCAACCTTGATATGTGTAAATGACAAAATCTTTGAAGTAAGGACAGTACATCTTCAGCTCACAGGCTGGATATTAATACCTGAAGCCCAGAAAGGTTTTGCCATCTGCTGCTTAAAACTCCTTCATATTAATAGAAAAGCCAGAGAAAAAGACAAGAAAAATAAACAAAAGCCTCTCTACAAGGATACCACTAGACAGATTGGGATTTGTTAGTCCTGAAAAAAGATGGCTACAGTGATATGGTAAGAGATTTACAGCATTCTGCGTGGCCTGAAGAATAAAAGACAATTTTTCATTTTGTTCCAAACTGCCTAATGATGAGTGAAAAATAACAAGTGGATACATTTTCAGAAGTCCCTTAATTATCTTTTGACCTCATTGCTAGAGGACACTATAGTGACAGGTTCACTGAAGAGTCTGGATTGCCAAACACCAAAACAGAAAGAAAACAATATTGGGTACCAAAGTCAAAGAATAAGGTGCTACTAAAAATAGCTGCATTCATGCACTAATTTAACTACTGACTACTCCTGGGATAAAATTGTTCCTTGCTTTTCATTTATTCAATCAGTTTTTGTATTTATTCATCTTAAAGACATTCTTGTTGCCTGCTAAAGTGAAAGGCAGCCCATGAACTCAGCTTTCAGTGAATGTGGGAGAATATTGTCACTAACTTCCAACAAGCCAGGATGTAATTTTCCTCTCTGTCAGCAACAAATAGAAGCAGAAGCTGGACCATCTGACTTTTTCTAATAAAACTGAGCGATGCTTGCACGAGTGTTACTGTGGAAATCCAGAAGTATCAAAAGACATAATAAGAATTTGTCTTGGTTTAGGGTAAAATTTGGGANGAGTCAAATGCTTCTGAGCATTAGCACTGAGCAACCAAGCAAAGTACTGTGTTATCAGGAAAATGGGTTGTGAACACAAAATAGGCCAGTCTAAACCAAACAGAGGCACACTGAATTTGCACTGCTCTTTAGGTTCAACCAGAAAATTAATAACCTCTGGACTTGCTAAATTTGGACTTTTAATCGTAAATGCTTCCTCTAGTTGTGTTTTATACAGACTGTTAATTTTGATCTGTAACAATTCATTCTTCATTGTGCATCTCATGCCAAAAGGGAAAGAACTGTGGGTTAAAGGGTAACTTGCTCTCCCTTTGGTCAGGTTTTTTTCTTCCACAATCTATGAAACCAGGACTCGTGAATCCTGGCGTGGGAAGCCTTGCTGTAGGTGGAGGAACCAAAGGCTGTCAGTGAGTCTGGGGATGGCACTGCCTGCACAGCAGTAACAGCCTGGTGCTTGAGGATCATTTTTCTGCTATGGATTATAGCTTTGTTTCTAAGATAAGGATATTTGTATGGAAAACATTTGTTTTCTTTACAACAGAGCTTAAGTATCCTGAGCATATCATGGTTGTGGGTAGTCCCAGAGACATAAATGAGGAGAAGGAAGAACTGTAAAACTGGCCGCAAGTCCTTTCCTTCCCCTGAGTTCTAAGCTGCCTGGGGGACAAAAACTGCTGCCAGAACAAACTGGATCAGACCCAACACGGAGAGCAGGATGAGCCCTGTAATACTTTACTTATTTAAATTCTGCCCTCTCAGAGTAACCTCTTTGCTGCTGAGTGCTTCCCTTTATTCTAGAAGGGGTCTTACATTGCTGAGACCTTTGGAAATATCCTGATTGTAGTGCTATAAATAGCAAGTATTTCCCACTGACTGAAACCTGCAGCATAGCAGCAGTCTGATGTGAGTTTGTTTTCCTGCTTGAGGACTACATAAGTGCTTGTGTCCTCTCTCCGTTGAGACATCCCCTTGCTTTAGGCACTGGCCTCTCTGCTCACTGCTGGGGAGTGTTATTGAACCTGGCTCACATTCCTGTTCCTTCTCATCTATTTTTTCCTAATGAAAGACCTCCCCATGGGCACCTTTCCTAGTTTCCCCTCTCCTTTCTCCTATGGCAGGTCTTTGCTTCTCTTGGGTATACTGATTTCTATTGTTTATAAATTTCTGCTCATTCTATTTTGATTCCTCTGCTATTCATACATACTGTGCACTGCCTGTGCACTCTGCTGTGTCTGGATGAGCTTTTAGTCAAGCTTCTTGTAACCCCAGAGCTTCTCTTGGCCTTCTCTTCCATTTACATGGTGCCTTTCAGTTCCCTGAAATCCAACTCTAAGAATAAATGCAGATGTGGTTCCCTGCACCTACCAGAGCTTCTCTGAGCAGGATCTTGACTGATAGCTGACAGCACTCTGTGTTACTGGAGTTTAGGAGAGAGGACTGTCCAGTAAAAACAGCACAAGGATCAAGAGCAGATACCAAGTCAGCACAGAATTGAGAATGTGACAATGTAATCCCTAGAAAAAGAACAGCAAACAAGCACAAAGGTGTGTGCCAAGTGTGCCCTCCTCCCGCACATCACAAGCAGCAGCACTTAATGCCCTGCTCAGCATCTTGCTTGGGGACTGTCCAGGACTTAAGCCTAGCACCCAACTTCCCAGGTATGCCCTTGGAGGAAAAAGAGGTCAGAAGTACTTATTAGGAGGAAAGGAAACAAAACTGCATTTGGCTGTGATGTTCAAGTGAGGTTAAATCCTCGAGGAGCCTCTCCTCCCTGTTTGGTATTTCGAGCACTTGTTTGTGAGATAAGGGAAGGTGTCAGCTCCAGCAGCATCTGAACTCACACTCCATTTTGTATGATTTCTGTGCCCTCTTCAGTTTGCTAATCAAAACAAGTTTCCACTGCCTGTTTCTTATCCCCAGAGGGTGGAACTATCCTCAGAAAATTAAAGCTCTCTTATCTCTTAATGTGTCATCACAACTAATAGCCTGGGGACTGTAAACAAGTTTAAATATCAAAACAATTTGGCTGGTGATTGTCTGTGATTATGGATTAAGAATACAAAACTTGTGCTCACTGATATTCAAGGTAGATTGAAAACAGGGAGCCATATCCTTAACTGATGTAAAGGAAGGCAGCTGAGCTGAACTGGGGGAGGAAGACTGCTTTGTACCAGCTGAGCATCTGACCCTGGGAGGTTTTCAGAATTTTCCATTCTTGTTTTTCAAGGTGCAAGATAATACATAACAGCACAGGGCTGATCAGGAGGAGCACTGAGGGCCCCCGGGAGAGCCTGGATGATCCTCCCTTTCTCTGAGTTCCCAGGAGCTCAGATTCCACTGGCTGAGCCCTCCACTCACAGCCTCTTTGGGGAGCTCATAAATAGTGACTTAGAGGAGAAATGATTTAATATTACAAAACTTTTTCAATATCAAGTCAAGGTGCCAGCATATTCAAAAACTGTCAGATATGTCAGGGCAGGTGCTTTGTGAGGGATGTGCTTTGTATCTTTGATGTGACAAACACACTGCAGTAAATTCTCAAACATGCACTTGCTCCTGCCTTTTCCAAAGCCCTGCCATCAAGCCATCACCTTCAGATCAGTCATGCTGAGTGAAGAGATGCAAAAAGATCTTTTGCTAGAAGTGCTTTTCCTGGTTCTTTGGACTGTTTGCAATGGCAGTGATGTGCAGCATGTTCCCCAGATTTGGGGACATGGCAGTGGGTGTATTTCATAGCACAGCTGGATTTAAAACTTTTCATGCTTGTGCATTCCCCTTTTGGAAATATTTGTCAGGCCTTACTTTTGTTTTGGACCGATTTCTGCTGTAGGCTGAATAGCCTATTCTTCAAAGAATCCCAGAGATGAAAAACTGAGGCAGAGAAAGAATAAGTGGATTTCCTGTAGATATATGAAGTCAACAGAAGTGCAAGGAGATGGATAGTGCAAGGAATGTTCTAACCACTGAACTGTCCTTGTCTCCCATGTGCAGTGTAGAATACTGAGAATATTTATCCTTTAATGGATAGCTTTTTGGAGTACATATCTTTTCAAAGGCTGATGTTAGGTTAATGATGAATCTTACAAAATAAAGTAAGAAAGACATTAATTTTGATGTGGCAGGAAAGTGCTCTCCTAATGAGGTAGTAATTAAATAAGAAGGATAGTTATTTAAAAAATGGTAAATTTAGTGTTCTCTAGCCCTCCTATCTCAGCAGTTCTAGTAGTAGCTCTCGGTAAGGAAAAGGAATGTTTCTGTCAAGCATGAAGTACCATCAGAAAAATATAAAAGGAAAAATATGCCATAAGAATCATAAAAATATTAAATAATATCAAATAATTGAAATAAATTTCTAGAAGAGAATAAGGAAGACTGAGAAAAGGTACACAGAAATCCAGATGACTTTTCTGTTTTCTTAATTGGGGTAATTATACTAAAACTGACAGCAAGTATTTTCCCAGTAGCAAAAAACCCCCACAAACCCCAGCCAGCAAAAATACCGCTCTGAGCATGAGATCTGTGAAGGTTAAAGGCTTGAATCTGCCATTAGAGAATGTTACTCTTCTCCCAAGGTCAGTCCTTACATATGGAGAAGTAATTTTGATTCTGGTCCCCTCACTGTACAAAGTCAACGCTTACCTTGATTTCAACAATGCTATATTTGGCAAAGTATTACTATAATTGTATTTGGTCCCAGCCATGTCCTGTTTGAATGTTAAGCTCCTCTCAGTACCAAGCCATTGTGTGCTCTCTCCTGTAGCTCAGGCAATGCACGGAATCATGAGCAGCACAGACCCGCTGGAGCAATCCCTCCAGGGAAACCTGTACTGCCAGTGCCCACTCTGTGTGTGTTTGGGGGGTTTTACTTCACACTGGCTTCTGTCTGGATGCCTACTTCCATGGGCTGGAAGCACTTTTAAGGGCGTAGTTTTATCCAAAAAAAGATGCAGTTCATGCAGTCCCAGGATGCACCACAGTGTGAGCCAAACACAGCACGTAGGCACATAGAGACAATCTCCAACAAATCACACTGTGCATCAGCCCATGTGTAAACTCTCAACTGCTGATGCCCCCTTGTTGTTCATCGTGTTCCAGCCACCAGCTTCTCTGTGCCTATTCCATTGCATCACACTGAGGATTTCTCCCTTGGTTAGGGCCCCTTGGTGGGACAGAACTAACCTGGCAGTGTGATTCATGTCACCTGAATTGAAACCACCCACTGTCTCCTTGCTAATAAGCACAATTTGGAAAGAGGAAAAATGTGATTGTACAACCTCAGATCAGAGATTGTGCAGCCCAAGGACCTCTGCCTTTCTCATTAGCCAGTAATAGGTGCTTGGAAGAGACTTTAATAATAAGGCAGAGATATGGTGGTACTTCCCCAGAATAATTTCTTAGCTTACAGAATATTCACAACTCAAGGATTTGCTAAGCCAGAGGCTTTGTCTTTATATCTAATAGCCTTTGGTGTGTCTTCTTAATTTGTGAATTATTTAGCCACTTTTTAGATGGATGTTAATTTTAGGATCTAGCGTTCTGCAGGAGAGAATTTGATATTGACTTTGCTATTTGATATTGACAGTTTTTTTTAAAAAAGAATGGAGATGTTAACAGGAGATCAGATGCTGTCTGAGCCCCCATTCTGCCTCTGTTCACATTAGTCCTGGAACCAGGGTTTCCTAGAGCACGTGGTGCAGGGTCATTGTACCAAAGTTAAGAGTGCCAGTGGCTGCAGAGCAAAACAGCCCCAGCTGGGGCTCTGCACCACTCTTGATGGGTTTTTTGGTGTGAATGGGAAACTGCCCAAACCACAGGATGCAGAATCAAATTGTACCTTCTCTGGCTTTTTTCAAGCCAGAGAGGCCTGACCCACATGATGCTCAGATATGATCATATTTCTGTGGGAACCAGAGTGCTGATTCAAGAAGTGTACAGCTCTTGTGGGAACCAGAAAGAAAGAACTTCACCCTTTTGTCAAATCCTTGTATTCCAGGCCTGGGATTTTATCAGACTATATTTGTAATCCTACTTGCTTTCTCAAGTAAACAGTGAAATGCAAACAGTTGGCCAGAGGGAAAACCTTCCAGTTACTGAAGGAGAAAAGAACACAATATCCAAATGACTCACAGCTCTGTGGGTGAAGTAATGGCTGCATGTCACAGCCTGGGATGTGGGTTTGTGGCCCGATGCCACATGGGGTGGATGCACTTAGGTTGTGACATTAGTGTAGATGGCTTTGCTAAGAATTTTCCTGTGATTTCCCAGGGTCAAGTTGCTTGTTAAGGCACCACTGCTCAGTGGCAATTAGCAATATAGGGAGGACACAGACCAGGTGCAGCCAAACCCTCCTCTGGACACCAGCTGGGTCAAATACAACAAAACCCTTCTGCTGCTGGAAGAGATAGGACCTGCAGGAAGAGTTGGAGGTGGCTGCGGCTGAAGGAACTCTGGAGACAGTTTCTGAGGGCTGGAAGGGAATCTGGAGAGGGACAGCAGGAGCCATATCCCTGTGGAGTTTTGCTTTCCTGGGGCAGGTTATTCAAAGACCTTCTGGATGATCATGCTCTGATGTTTGATGCCCTTCTCCTTGGTGCCCCCTGCTCCCACTGACTGCTGTCTGCTGTGGGTACTCTCAGGTTTCTGATGCCCTTATTATTTGTGCCTCTGATCCACAGGTTACAATAAGATAAAACACATAAATGCTAATGCAAGTGTTAGTACAAAGGCCTCTGCAGAGCCCAATTTCTGCCTTACTTGCCACTAATCACTTGTGTCTGCTAGGAATCAAACACTTCTAGAACTTGTCAGCAGTTACTCTCTGTTCTATATAAAAACTTGAAAATAGGACAAAACCACAATTTTTTTTGTCTGGATCCTCAATTCTTCCTCTCAGCCTCTCCATTGCAGGATTTCCTTACCTGTCCCAGTCCTTTCCATCCTTTCAGTACTCTGGCTGCTGCTCTGTGGCTGTGCAGTGCAGGAGCAGCTCAGAGGAGCTGCAGGTCAGGACTCTCCTCTGATGATACCTGCTGGAGGGGCTGTGCCCACAGAGGTGGTGGCCAGTGCTTGGGGAGCCCTCACCACCCTGGACAGATGCACTGCCTGGAAGGTATTGGTTTTGCTCTGTGAGTTAGTGGAGGGAGGAATAAGGGTCCTCTAAAGGACCAAATCAAATCCCTCTATTAGGCAGGAGATTTAGGGGAACCATTTTTTTTCACATCCCACCACTGCTTTCTGCTGCAGAAATACGATGGGATATGGTTTGTAGCTTGGAAGACAGCAGCAGGGCTTTGCCTGAATCCAGGTCTTGGCAGATCAGTTGGTGCTGGGAGACCAGCCAACCTTTTTCAGTTTTCTGGGACACTCTGGTTTGCCCATTTGATTAGAATTTGCAGTGTTAGATAAACACAGATAAGAATTTATCCATTTCTAATTTGAACAATCAGATGTTTACCCATGGTGGGAAGACCAAGGCAGCTTTTTTGTTTGTGGCTTCAGCTGTGCTGGGAGTCGGGGCTCGTCCCACATTTGAAGAATCTTCCTTTTTTAGGCTGGGGCTGTCGCTTGGGAAATGGCTGTATTCTCCCTGCAGGCAGATCGATACATTTCAGCTCACTGCACTGCAAGTAACTTTTCATCGTACATTAAGAGCAAGGAAAATAAAAGCCAAGATGGATGTTATTTTGGTTTTGCTTTTATTTTGAATTATTTATTAAGAAGTCACTGCTGTCTTCCTTCTCATCGGGAGACAAAATGCCTTTCTCTTTAATGACTTTTTCCTGGTAAAAAAGAAGCAAAATCTTCCCAGTTTTATTTCCCTCACTCACTTCTTGGTACTGAAGTGTAAATATGGGGTCTCCACAGCATGGCAAGATGATCTCCTGCAGTCCCAGTGCAGGCAAAGTCCCCACTGATGCTGGAGGAGTCACACCTCATGGTACATTTCTGACCAGTTTTATCATGACATAGCAGCTGGGTTCTGCCTGCTAGGAGTGATTGCTGGCGTGTAAGCAGAGAGTTATAAGTAAACCACAGAATAGCTGAACTATAATTTTGATTATTTACTAAATAGCTAATAGAAATACTAATCCTCCTCAAGTGAATTCTTAATAAAAACTGTTACGGGGCAAAAATTCTGCCACTGGCTCCACTTTAATATGAGTTTCCATACTCCAACTAATAATCCATTTTGATGTTTCTGTTCCTAAATCTAGGTTATTCTGAAGGGGAGGATAAAGAAACTGGCCACCAAGATGGTAATCACTAGTGGAAATGAAGAAGATAAAGGCAGTCAAGAAAAGGAAAGCAAAGAAGAAACCATCTTGGCAATGCTTGGAATTATTGGGACAATCCTGAACCTCATTGTGATCATTTTTGTGTATATTTATACAACGTTGTAAACTAGAAGGCATGCAAATAGACCAGATAAAACGGCCATTAAGAGTGACAACAAACATTTCTGACTATTGACAAGTCCTTTAATCAGAATTGACTCTGTATTATATTAACACATCATAAAAGCACTGCCTGAAGGCAGCGAAGACTGAAGCACAATTAATTTAACAAGACTTTTTCACACAGTAATAAGCTTAACTCTTCTCTCCTACCCTCTCCCTTTTGGTTTGGTTTTCAGATTGGAGGAGAATGACTGCAGTTATTTAAGTTGTAGCTTTGAAGAAATCCACCAGGGATATGTTATTTTAATACAATAAAAAAAAAAAAAAGGAAAATTGCAAAAAAGAAGGAAAAAAAACGAAAATTAAGAAACTGTACGCTATATATAATTAGAAATGTATGCTGTATACCCTCAAAGATTGAACTCGAAGATAGCTTCATAGCACAGATCACGTGTCTGTTAGGTCAAATGGTTTTTTCTCTTTGTTTTTGCTTTTACTTACATTGAATCTGACAAGCTTTTTATTTAGAATGAACATATGGTGCAATCAAGAAAAAAACAATTCCATTGAGCAAGGTCTGCCTAAACCTGATAAAATGTTGGGAGAAATACATTACATGGTTATTTTTCCTTTCTCGTTTGCTTAACATCTGTGTCTGTTCATACCAATGTTTATAAATATATATTTTTAATAAATGTGCTATATTTTTAGCATGAACCAAATATTTGGAGACACTTGTATTCATGCAGCTAAATTTTGTTTGATGAAGTGCCCCTTTTGACAATGGATGTTATTTTTCTCAGCAATTATACAGCAGTCTTGTTTGCAGCCCTCTCTCTGAGGTCTGAAGCAAGCTCACATCATGCTCACATGCATGACTTGAAGTTGGAATGTCAGCTGAAAAGCATTGCTGCTTAATATGGGAAATAACAAAACATTGTAAGGTGACCTTTGGAGACTGGTTGCAGAAAGAAGGCTCTATTTATAGTAAAAAAAAGAAAAAGCAAATGAAGGGAATACTGAGGCGTCTCACAAAATGTTGCAAAATTCATAGAATTTATGGCTTTCAGAATCTGGTCACGCTCTCTAAGTACTTGTGCTGAGAGAAGTGAGCAGAGGTTTATACAGTTGAAAAGAGAAATTTATAGAGCCTATAGTGAGGGGCTTAAGTGAAATCCAGATTGTAAATACAGAGTGTATTTTAAATGTGAGGATCATTAACTCTTTACGCTTCTTTGACATGTGCTTTAACTGAGTTGGTGCAGTGAAATTCTCTGAATTGTGTTTTTGACAGGCATGTACAATGACGATGATCACCATTTTTCTTCTGAGTTCAGTACCTATAAATATACGAAGCATTAAAAATATGAGACCTCAATTCTGCCTCAAGCTGCCTAAGTACATTGCCCACGAACTCTGATATATCCTCTTAAAAAATAGGTCAATTAATTGTCCACTGGCTTGTGGTTTGGATTGCATCCTCAGATGCACAAGGAGAACTGGTATTGAAGTCAGCTAAAGCTGTGAAAATTTTGACCCTAGAGTCTCATTAATTTCAGTGATCAGGCCCGTCCCTCTGGTATCAGTAATGAATTTTTCACCATTTTCCAGGGTCTAGGAATGATCTCAAAAATACAGAATTTCAGTACAGGATATAAAAGAAAGTCTGGAAAACCCTGAGGGGCACCTCGGTCTCTTATGGTATCATAGAGACATTAAAAAAAAAACATTAAGAGTAGAAAAAAGGTCAGTAAATAAATTACAATAAAATCCAATATGAAGACTGAAGGAAAGCAGAGCAAAAATAATCTCATGTCAATGAAAACATGACAGGGTGAGAGAGGCGAGAAAATGAGTAGAGATTTGAAGTAAAAAACAGCACAGAAATCCAGTGCCATGCCTGCCAGCATGGCTGAGGAAGCATTTGTGTTTGCACTGTGCTGGAAGAGCTGCAGGTCTCAGAGAGGACAAGAAGCAATAGTGGCACAGGACAGTGTAGCTCAGTGAAGATTTTTTAATTAATTAATCTTGATCATCCTGATGGCTAAAATATATTTTACTCCTCTAGGCATTTTTTCTTCTGTTTAAACTACTGCTGCTCACAGCCTGGGGCTTTGAGCACCTGCACATGCTCCAGGCACCAGTCTGACTTCAGCCAGCCCCTTGCCTGCCAGGATCTTCTCTGCAGATATTTCTCTTGAACTTCTCCTCCTCCTTTTCCAGCAAACCTCACAGCAATCTGCCCAAGGCTCATGCTCTTCCTCTAGAGGGGCAGCCTCTGGGTCAAAAGATGAAGTCCATGCCAGATACTCTCCCTCCCCCTACATCAAATGGTAATACCTATCATCTTCTTGTAGGCATGAAGATGCTAAATGCATCAAATTTCATGAGGAGTTCTACAAATTAAAGCTCTGCATTCGAAAACAGCATAGGACCCCTCAACCACTAAAGTAAAATAGGAACTTCTGCTGCTCAGCAAAGTTGCACTTATTCAGATATGAGCCAGCACCTTCAACAGGACAGGTACAGCAAAGAGCCCAAATAAGCTGAAATGGTGGATCAAGAGCCTAAGGATTCCATGATTTCCCTGCTGTACTTTGCCTGTTAACGTTGCTGTAGGCTGTCTGTCCAGGTGTACTATCACCCCACACCAGCAGCCCTGTGCTTTGCCACAGGATTCTTATTCCATTCCATAAAAAGTTGAACACTTAACATTTTAATTTTACAGGTTTCTGTTCACAGATACTTCTAGAAATATCCTGGGGCAGTTTCTTCTTAAGTAGATTCATTAAGTATTCCTTTAAATAAAAATGAAGAATTTCCTTTGAGGGCAATTTCTTTACCTTTTATTCGGTATTCATGAAGACTGATAGAGGAAAAGTATGTTTTCAAGAATGACAGTGAAAGAGGAATAATTTATACAATGATCTGAAGGTGTGCCTACCCAGGCAGCTGAGGGCAGGCTTGCTTTTGGCTCAGTGACAGCTGGAGCTAAATTAACCCTGTGCTTTTTTGATGTGAGCAGTTTTCAGCATACACCTACAGGACATATTTGACTAGGTAATATATACGTGATGGATAACTTATAGTTATACTGATCTATAAACAGTTGAATAAAACTCATTACAAGAGTTGAATGGAAAATCTACTTTGGCAAGGAAAAATCCAACAGTCTCATTTTTGACTTGATTTGTATGTAATGCAAACAGTTTCCACAGCAAATTTTAAAAAATGAAGTATTAGTCCATTGGTGACAAGAACTTTCATCTTTGCATTTGAGTGGAAAGAAATTAATATCCAATATCATAATAAGATATTAAAGTATCATCTTCAGGCATCTATGAATATGATTCCATATCCTATGTAGTTTGATGGTCTGTGTCATGAGAATGAAAATTATTTTTGTGAGGTGACAGAAAGATGACACTGTGTCCATGAGTATCTGTTGTGTTGGCTAGTGAATACAGAAGACTTTCAAGAAGGGAGAAAATAAAACCATTTATTATGCACACAACAGGATCAGGAGAAAGAAAACAGACAGGTTACTGCCTTCCAACCTGGTTCCTACAACTGCATTGAAAACTCAACATCTCAGGAGCCACATCTTTACACAGGAATGTACCATCACGTGTGCTGGCTGTCAGGGCAGTCCCTTCAGCCATGTACCTTCTGCTCCTTCCACCTACACCTCTGCAGCAGTGTGTTGCTCATTGTGCCTGAGGAGAGTTTGTACACAAACCCAGCCTGGCAGCCTTTGGAAGATGTTGTTTTGTTTTACTGTGGTGTAACAATCTACTCTGGGCCTGAGTTTTATTATTTTAAGGACAGTCAGTAATCTTAATCATGTTACTGTCTGATAATCTAGGGGATTCTTCACTTTTTGAATACTCAGACAAATCCCACTCCTGTCCTACAGGTAAAATTTTGATTCAGTAGGAATCCAAATACAAAAGAAAGCTTCAGTTACATCACAACCAAACCCCAGTATGAAGCATTGCTGAGGTCCATGTGTCTTACATTTCCATTTAATCTATATACTGGAGTTCTCCCCAAATGCTCCAAGATCTCATCTGTGCCAAGAGGTCTCATCTCTTCTGAGCAGAAATTACCATTTCTGTGTGAAGTATGGCATACGCAGAGAACTCAGCCCATAGAAGGAAAGGATAAAAATCAACTGAATTAAAACTCCAGGGATGCCAAGCTGCAGAATTTACTTAGTTTGAGGTCTAGCTGGAGTACTTTGTTTCTGGATAGCCAATATTTTGGAGAAAATATATTATTGTTCCTTGGAACATTTCTGGAAGAAATATGTCTAATTGAAAGAAAGAACCTCATTGAAAATATTTCAGCAGTATTCCTCCAAAGAAAACACTGACCAGGACTCTGAGTGGCTTGCTTCCCAAGAGAACTGTTTGGCAGCCAAGGAACACAGCACACATGCATGTAAGCACCTCTTGTTTACCAAGAGGCTTTGTCTTCTTTGGAACAGAATGCACAGATTTACAAATTTATGAAAGAGTACATTATGCAACATCAACAACAAAAAATCTGTTTACCTTTATTTCCAGCAGATACGCTACAGACACCCTGCAGAACCTGTACTGCTTCCATGCCTGGCTCTGTGTTTTGGAGGCTCATCCCAGAAGGTCTTATAAACTCAGTGTAGCTTTCTTTCCCCACCACTGATCCAAGAGAAACAAAACCTATTCAGTGTGAAAACCTCCACACCAGACTGAAATCCCTTGTGCTTCCCTATGCATTTATCTGCATATGAACCATCTGGTATCCAATAAGATTTTCCTTGTCTCAGGCATTAGGTTTGCTTATCTGCATTTCACCTGGGGGCTCAGACTGTGGAAGGCAATTTGTAGAGCTGAAAGCACCCAACTGTTTCCAGTGATCCAGCTTTACATAATGGAGCTGTCACCTGGAGAGTGCCTGTTCAGGTGCATGGCACACCACACACCATCCTCCCTGTGTGGTCTCACACTGACACAGCCTCTGTGACACCCAGGGGGTGGGGCTGGGCTGTAACTGGCCCACACAGCCAAAAAAGTGTGCAAGAGGAAGTGTTCTGTGCAAAAGCCTGGATCCCAAGTCAAGCTCTGTAGAGTCAAAGGGCATCCTGCCCTGTTCATAGAAAGGCCCTTAGCTATGCCCAGTGGGATCCTTTCTTCTGCAACCAGTCCCAGCTCAGCTGAAGGTGACCCATGCACCACCCTGAGCCTCTCGTGGCAGCTGCAGAACTGGCTTCCCCCTGAGGGAGGTGAACAGCTCTGGACTTTCCCAATCTCCTAGAACAGGGAACCATGCCACTCTTGCACAGCAGAAATAGCAGCAGGAGCATCCATTTCTGGCTGACAATGACAAGGCCACCTGCCTAGGGCGCTGATGGAAACCCTTTTCCTGCCCATCATTCCTCATGACCTGGGAAATGCAAGTTATTGCATGTGGAGAAGAACTTGAACTCCAGGTTCTTCTCCACAGTCTCAGTCACCATTTAGACTGAGGCAGATTTCTTTTATGATGCTGAGACCTTGTTAAATGACTCCTGAAGTCTTCAGGATCGTATTAAATGTCATGATATCTTAATCTGGCCTTGATGTCGTGAAGGTGTCACTATAACAAGTCCTGGGCGTTGTCAGTCTCTGCCAATGAGGTGTTAAGGGACAGCTTTAGCAAATTACACCATATTGGAGCCATGGGCAGCCAGAGGCAATGCACTGTGGCTTCTTCCCCCAGCACTTACCTTCTTGAGGAGCAGTGGTATTATGGTGGATTGATATTGGTGGTGGGTAAATGTAATAAAATGTTTGTGTAGCAGGGAATGATTTCTCACCTTTATTTCCTGCAAACTTAATGGGAAAGGCTTTATAAATAATTCTGGCTTTGTCAATTTAAAATATGGATTAAAATTTACTATATATGTTTTCAAATTTTAATGTGCTGCTTCTTTTTCCCCCCCTTACCAAACAATTCAATTTTAGTTTTGCAGATGCTATTCTTGTTTCTGTAATAATGGTGGCTGGATGCAAAAGAAAGGAATGACGATTATATTGTCAATGTTGTATTATTCCATTCTTGTGAATAGGAAAAGATAGTGGTTTTCTTTCCATCCAGTGCACATACTTAGCAGGATTTTTATAATTTGATACGATTATTTCTGGAACTCTGTGGGACAAATTTCTATCATAGAGTAGTGCATATTCAAGCAAATATCAGCTAACTGAGAAGTATATGAAATGTTTGCACTAGCTAAAAGAAAACCATGTCAGACATACACATTCTGAGCAGATTCAAACTCAAAGTGAGACCACACAACTATTATTCTTATACCTCTGCTGACATTGTACAATACACACCAGGACATAATTTAGAAGCTCACTCTGCTTAACCTATTCATGTACATAACTCAGATTAAGGGGCTAAATTCCTTTACAGTTAATATGCATATGAATATGTACTTGCAGGTTTGGGGCATTAGTTGATGGTTAGCTGACAATTCAGCTGTAGCAAAAATGCAACTAATCAGACAGGGAAAAATAAGAAATTTCCTGTACAATGAGCTATTTCTCCTTGTCTCACTGACCTTATTTTCAGATGACTTTTTCAGACTGCATGATTGATGAAATTGATGCTAAAGCCTGCCTAACCAATGAAAGAATAAACACCATAGAGAAATATTAAATCTACATTTTCTATCAGAAACTAAGCATTTCCCTAAACGGATTTTAAAAAATCTCAGTACTGAATGTTTCACATTTGCCTTTATGTTTCACCATTAGCCAACACACTATTTCTATTTGATTGTATAATAATATTTATGTACAGTTTCACTGAGCTGTGCAAACACCAGCAAATGACTTTTGCATCCTTTGTTGCTTTTTAAGTTTTATAAGCCTCTTTCCAGTACATGCCCATCTCCTGTTTTAAAGATCATGAGGAGAAATATACCACATCCTAAAGTACTATACAATTATGCAAACCTCACTACAAGCTTAGGTTGAAAGTACATGAACATTTACACAAATCAGGGGTGTTATTTCTTGAGACTGCTCATATGGCCCAAGTGACCCTGATATGGTGCTGCATACAATATTAGATTCTTTTGTTTTTACAAAAAAAAAAGCGTCCAGCTGTGAAACTCCTTGAAACAGTGCATTGCACCGTGTTTGCAATTTACAGAGCAAGGCAAAAAATCTGATGAGCACAGCCAGTGCTCAGCTCCTGGCTGACCTTCTCCCAGGGAGCAGCAGCCCTTGGTGCACCCTGAAAGACCAAGTGTTCAGTGCCCTCTACACTCGATGAAAGGCAATAATATTCAAGTCATTAACATCCCAAAATTTGAAATGTCACCATTTTCTGTTTGGTAGCATTGGTCTAGAGACAAAAAAAACACAACCAAGTAGCAGCCTAACACAAAACAGAAAAGCATCCAGTGATTTCTTGTGGTGCTCCTGAATGTCCCTCCTCAAAGTGCATCTTTATAGAGAAGTGGCTCTCAGGAGCTGTGATGGGCCCTTGGCAGCCTCTGGTGCCATCCTCATCCCCAGAAGTCACCACTGCTTTGACTCAAGTGGCCTGAAAAGGCATCTTCCTAAATGGGACCATGCCAATTCCCCAGAGGAGGTTGTGTGATGCTGTGCATCTTACTCTCCCTATTTTACTGTATGTGCACTTTCCAACAGAATAGAATAGAATAGAATAGAATAGAATAGAATAGAATAGAATAGAATAGAATAGAATAGAATAGAATAGAATAGAATAGAATAGAATAGAATAGAATACTTTAGTTGGAAGGGACCTACAACAACCATCTGGACTGTCCAAAAGCTAGAGCACATTACTAAGGGCATTGTCTAAATGACTCTTAAATACTGACAGGTTTGGGACATCAACCACCTCTCTAGGAAACCTGTTGAAGATCTGTTCCAGAACACACTCTTGGTAAAGAAATGTTTCCTTATGCCATCTTTGGACCTCGCCTGATGCAGTTTGGGTACCATTCCCAGACCATATATCACTGGATCCCAGGGAGAAATGCTCAGTACCTTCCTTTCAACTTTCCCTCTTCAGGAAGCTGTAGAGAGCAATGAGATCCTCCCTCAACTTCCTCTTCTAGAAACTATCAACCACAAAGCCCTTATCCAGTCCTCATAGGAGCTGCCTCACTTCTTGGTAGAGTTTGAAAAGGGAGCAGTTTTCTGCATCTGTATTCCTGAGATTCCTGCCACCTCTATGTGACAGTGTGGGTGGGAGGACCACAGATGAAGGCCTGGGTATCCAGCTGAGATTTGCAGTAATGTCATGTTACATCCAGAGTGCCTGGAGTGCTCAAAAATTCTTCATGGAATTGTTGGAATATTCCCATTCTCTCAGAGAATAAATGAGACACAAAACAAACAATCCAAATAGAATCATAGAATGGTTTGGGTTGTAAAGTCATTTCATTCTAACTCCCCCTGCCATGGGCAGAGACACCTTTCACTAGACCAGGTTGCTCACAGCCCCATCCAACCTGTCCTTGAGCACTTCCAGGGATGGAGCATCCACAACTTCTCTTGGCAACATGTTTCAGTTCTTCACCACTCTCACAGTGAAGCATTCCTTCTTACCTGATCTAAAATTTGCCCCTTTTCAGTTCTCAGTAGAGGAACTTAACTCCCCAGTCCCTACCCTGTTGTCCCTCCACCTGAGAAGTGTGGGAAGAGAGGTTGCCATTGAAATCCGAGGGAAAAAAATTGTTGAGTACGTCAGCTTTCTCCTCATCCATTACCAGTTTTCCAGCATTGCTTATCAGGGAGATGACACCTTATTTGACCTTCATTAGTAAAGGTTAGTAATTTGAATTGATTCAAATATTGTTGCTAGTCTGAAAATAAAGGGTCCTTACAAAATTAGTGGCAACATGAAATCTGAGGAGGATAAAAATCTCAGGTAATTAAAATATCATATTAATACCAGCTGAAACCCACTTTTAGTTCTGAGACATCTCTGCAATTGCCAAATGACCTCAAAAATTTTGTATAACTTTTTTGTAATTTTGCAGAATAATGTAAAAAGGCTGAAAACAGTGATCCTTGTGCTGCAATTCCACTGCCTGGAAACTAAATAAAGAAATCAATAGGCATGTAGAGTGTTCCTCCATTAGTCCATGCTTGATTTCCAGAAGGATGTACTGAAGTGTGGCTTAACAGTAAAACAGAATCTGACTGGTACTTTCCAATATCCTTTCAGATCAGTAAATTTTTATTTATAGTCTTGTCCCCTGTACAGAGGATGAATACTCTTCCTTTCAACCAGATGGTGTCCTCCTTCTGTGTCTTTTTACTCATCAAGTCCTGTGTGATAACATTGTTGATATGTCATTGCTGAGTAGATTTAACAAAAGAAATTAAATTTTCCAGTTGTAAAAATAAAACATATCCGTTTGTATCAATCAATTCAAGCTCCACAGATCAAAATACATAGAAACCTATAAGAAAGAAGTACTTTTTAGAAGCCATAATTTCCTGAGGAGTAGTAGAAGCAGAAGGATACACAGCATATATCCAAAGGCTCTGAAAACTATCTTGAAAATTATAACTTTATTATGTAAAATTTAAATATATTAGTTCAATTCAGTGTCTTTTCTTTGGTAAGATCTTTTTCATTACATTCATGTACACACAGGGTGGTGTTTCCCAGCTGTCAGTCCAGCCTTTGTTGAACTTACATGACTGGAGCTGAAGGCAGAATCTAGCTCCCAGGTCTGAATCCAGCAGAGCATTTATATTCATAGTTCTGTCCAAGAAAGAGCATGGTCCTGTTGGCTTTCTGGGCTGCCCATAAGCTTGAAAGAAAGGATGTGCTTAAGTGCTTCACTGGAGCAGGGCAGTGTCCTGCAGTTCTGCTGAAACAGTCCATTTTCCTTCTTAGGGAGGTTATTTCTGCTTGAAAGATGGATTTCTTTGAAATAGAAGGGAACAAACGTCCCAGAGCACTCTATCATTTCCCTCTCAATCCCTTTTCTCCTTTCTGCAACTCCCTTCTTGTTTCCTGGCTCATAACATCAGCCTTGTCCGTTCCTTACAAAACATCATAGCTAAATAGTCTTGCTTAAATGGCTGTCTCTCTCTGCTTTATGTGCCTCAGACTTAAATTGAGAAGCTCTTCCTTGCCCAAGGTTCTATTTTATCTTCTGATCCCATTTCCACTACCCATGTCATCAGTTGTGCTGAGCATCATCATTTCCCACAGCCAGAACAGCTGTGGGCTGTTCCTATTGTATACCTGCCATGCTTTGTCCTTCCTACCAGCTCTGCTCCTTCCCTCATTTAAGGCTTGCCAGAAATACATCCCCACCTCGTAGTGATAATACAGCTACCCCTCAGCAGAGCTGTTCTGGCTGGTGAGTGAGACCCAGTACCAGGGCAGCTGCAGAGAGGATTCTGCAGGGTGGTATAAGCTTCCAGAACTTCTTGGACTAAAGTGCAACCATCAGAACCTGTGGGGAAACTAACTCATAAAGGAAGATCAGTATACAGGAATACCATGACTGAAGGCTGCAATCAGTGCTGTGTTGCAAGGATGGTCTAAAATTCCTTCCTTACACACTTTAGTTATTAGAGAAAGAGATGGGGGTGGAGATGTCAGAGTCTCTTATAATGAGTCCTCTGAGGGTTTTGATAAAGCTGCTTAGAAAAAGAAATCACTTTGGTTCATTGTCTGGTACAATCCTATTCTTTCTGCAGTGCTAGTCTTACAGAACTAGTGATGGTGATCAAGCTGATTTCACATTCACAAGGTCACAGCTAAATTAACTGAACCTTTGCAGCAGTCTGTAAAGAAGCTGATGTCCAAAAATCTGCCTGTTTGTGATTCTGTATGGGTTTTGAGCTTTTTTTGTTTCAGGGGATTGGAAAAGCCCTAGAAGACCCAGGCAGATCCGTGGTTGGTCTTGAGCTCTTACATGCTCCATTCTAGCAGCTGTGGCTGTGCTGGTGGTGAAGAGGATGTGGGGTCAGGCAAGTGCTCCCCATGAAGGCAGCATGGTTCCGTGAGCAAACACGAGCTCCTCAACATGACTAAGAACAGGAAACACAGGGAAAAAGCAGGGAAGTGTGAGTCATCCGTAGAATGTCAGTTTGCATGTGTCTTTATGTAGCATGTAATTATTTTTATGCACATGTTTAATTAATTTTTCTCTCTGTTTCCTCTGGGATGACATCTGTTGTCATTCTCCTTGCTGGGTATATTGACACACTGTTACACTGACAACAACTGCTTTGGCAGAGGGAAACCCTTGAGGATCCCTGCAGTGAGTGTGGCTGCCCCCAATAGCTGGAGACTACAGCCTGAAGGTATTCTGTGATGAAAATTACATTTTCTGTTGCACAGCTCTGTCCTACACCTGTGTCTGAGGCCAAAGCTCATGGTCGGGGCAGAGCCAGAGATGTTTGAGCCTGTGCTGGCCCTGTCCCTCCCCTGGCTGCAGAGAGACACAAACCTGCCACAGGAGCAGCCTGCCCAGCAGGGCAGCCTGGGGAAGGGCAGCCACGTTTGGGGCAGAACTGGGATGCTGAGGAAGCCTCTGTGCTGAGGTAGCAAGGAGTGCTTGGGGAAATAAATGTATAGAGTCAGCTTTTACCAGGTGCAAGCACAGGGCAGTGGTTGCAGAGGAGGGGAGCTGGGAGCATGATGTGGCAGCTGGAGGTCTGCGGAGGCAACTGAGGAAGGGGCAAGGACAATTTCTCTGCTCCTCCCCATCCCTTCATCTCCCCAGGGATAAACCTGACACAAAGGTTTAGGCTAGGAAGAAAGAAAAGCCTTTTGTCCAAAAAGAAGACAGTAGATTTACCCTTGCCATCAGGAGATAGGCTGTAGCTTAGGGCATTAGACTTTTGTTGGTTTTATGGGATTTTTTAATCCCATTACCCATGAGAAAAGGGCTCTGACTTTTCTGGAGAAGTAACTTTTTAAAGCTGTTCCCCAAAAATTTGATTTGCTCATGCAAGGTGAAAGCAGCCCATGGCTCTCCTGTGTCATAGAGTTTAGCCTCTGACTTTTCCTGCAGTAAATGTCAGTGTTACTTTCACCTATTAATATACTTATTTCTGTTACATGTGAGTTTAACCCATGAAAATATTTGGCTTTTCCTTATTTATATGAACATAGGCCATTGGAGCCCCCTGTGACAGCTGCCCTGTGGGCATGTG
Organism: Thryothorus ludovicianus; assembly: GCA_013397245.1. Classification (NCBI taxonomy): domain Eukaryota; kingdom Metazoa; phylum Chordata; class Aves; order Passeriformes; family Certhiidae; genus Thryothorus; species Thryothorus ludovicianus. The sequence continues at coordinate 705,531 of VZTB01012398.1, forward strand.
GTGGGTAGCAAATGAGAGGGAGTCTGCCCTGCCCAGGCTGGGATATCACTGAAGGAAAGAAACGAGAGTGTCTCTGACCAAGGCTGTGAACCCCCTTATCTCACCAAGATAATACAGCTCAATCCAGTGCTGTAAAACCCACATAATATCTGACAGAACTGGGCAAATTAAGGACTATCAGCCTTTAGTCAGAGGCACAAAACGTTTTTGAGAATGTCCCTGCCCTCAGAAATAAAACTGAAATAACCCTGTTCAGCACAGTAGAGTCTCTGAAGGAATGAAGCTGGTTGAAGCAGAATGAAAATCCTGTCTACCACTTGTTTCTGGCATTTTCCCAGCATGCACAGGATGCTCACTGCTGGCCATCTCCCCTTGTCCTGTCTCTACCATCTCATTGGTATTATTTCAAGGTATGCACTGCTTTGTTTCAATCCTTTTTTGCTGGCTAGTTTAGTTTTTCATTTATAAGAAATGTGAAATTCTGCCATCCTCTTGAGTATTTTTAATTTTGGTGTGTGTTTAGCCTATGTACTTTGAAATGTAAAATATTTCTTACATGTTTTCTTCTTTTGCAGCAGTTGGAAATTAAATTTTTATATTGTGCCTTTAAGAGAACAATAAAAAAACAATACTTTTGTTTGACTTCTTTATGACTACCTCATAACATGGGTTTGACCCTTTCTATGCAAAATCTTTGCCAACATTTAGCTTCTCTTAGCCTTTTGAAAGCCCCAAGTAACACTTCTGCATTCTTGCATAATTTCTAAGTGTGAAAATGCATTGGAAAATGTATTTCTTCTGTCCTGTATCAGGGCAGGAGAGGCAAGGAGCCTCTCTGTTATTTACTTCACTATCCTTACACTTACAGCTGGGCATGTGAGTTGTGGGTGCTGCATCAGTGCTGACAGAGATGTTCATACTCTTCATGGCAACCTCAGCTGGTCCATCCTCCACGTGTGAGAAGAATGGTGTGCTTTCATCTCATCTCTTTGCATTTACAGAGTATCACAGGTAATAACTTCACCTTTCCTGGAATAAGCCAACGAGCCTTTGGCAAGCCAAGCACTGCATGAAAATATCTCTGCTCTCATTTTAGATTAAAGTTAACCAGGAGTTTCATAACTGCAGGGCCCAGACAAGAAATACTGGAAATGGCAAAACTAAAATAAATTTCTTTTGTCTATATTCACAAGAAAAATGACCAATTTAGTATCAGGAAGCTTTAGCTTCCTGACTTGTCACATATGTTAAAATGTTTGTTACTTATGCATCTGAAGTTTTCAGCAGGTACTTTTTATCTTTCTAGGGAAAAAAAAAAAAGGAAAAGTTTCCTGTGTTTAACAGTGTGGTTCAGTGTTTCCAGTTCAGAAGAAATTTGTACAATGCAGCATGCACTGAGTACAATTCAGTAGAGACTGGACACTTACCAAGCTAATTTGAAGTATAGCTGAAACACTATGAACAAGGAAATGGCAGAGTGTTGCAATTTCCTACAAAGATGACTAAAAGCTAGAAGCCTTGATCTAAAAGCTCATCAATATTTTTAACTGAAACCTTTGAAGAGCATTTTGCATTTGGCTCACCTTCCATAAAGTTAACAGCATGGGCAGAAGGTATTCCACAGCTCCCTGATCATACTTGGCTGTGGAGGAAGCCCACACTGTACAGTGAGGAAAGGTTTGGTCGGTCCTTAAGACTTAGTCTGATGTAGCAGTGATTCTTCTAATACAGATGAGCACATCAGTGATGTCCTGGAAGGGAATGTTGAGCACATAAGGTGTTTGAAAATCTTGGATGGTCCTTTGAGAGACATGCTACAGTTTCCTGGGATATTGCTCCCTATTGCAGTGACACTGGTGGCTCTTCCTGAACAGGAAAGTATTTGTCAAATTGTAGGCTTACAACGTCCAAAAGAAAGTTTCCCATTCTTTGTGACTTTTGTCTTCATTGCTGGTCAGGATGTCTCCTCTGTGGATATGTCTGGGGAGACAGAGGCTGTTGACTGGCTGGTGCAGATCTGCAGTCCAAAAGCCCTACCCAGGGTAATTCTCTGTGTGGTGCATCAAGAGTATTCAAAACTGAACATTATTATTCTGATGATCCTTTCCCTCTGTTGTGGTTTGGGAGTCTGTGGATCTTTTCTGTGAGATATGAAGCGCTGCTCTCCTTAGGCTTGTGTTCCCCTCTCAGTTGTGGAGGAACCCAGCATCCAAGCAGGATCTGTCCCTGCAGAGCTGCTTGTGGAGTAAGTTGCCAGCTAGCTGTAGTGTGTGTTCCCCCATGACGTGAAATATTGTCAGAGGGAGAATCTGTGGAGGATTGCTTGTCATCTGATTGCATTATTTTTCAACCACACAAGCAATAAATATTTAAAGTTTGGTTGTAGGCAATGTAACAACTCTGTAAATACACGCTTTTGAATACAGAAGTAAGAGGCTGATCTTTTCTTTTAAGAGGAAACAAATACATCTCTATTTGGCATAAAGTGTCCTCCTACCCATTCTGTAAGGAAGAATATGTTGAGGCAATTTTTCTGCTATGAATGAAGGTGAAAACTGAAGGCAGAAAAGAACTGCTGCATATTTATTGCTACCTGCTGGTGATCCTCTGTTCTTTTCCATTTGTCAGATCGAAGTAGTAGATCAAAGCCCAGAAAAGAGAGGCAAAGAGCAAGAGAGGGGACTGAGAGAAATTAACAACTTCACTCTTTCTCCTGCTGCATTCTCTCTCCCTGCCTGTCCCCACCCTGTTTTTTTCCTGATAGAGAAGCTGTGAACAGTAATAAAGATAAGAAGCAGTGTGAGAGTTCCTGTGACATTTCCTGTCATTTCCACAGCACTACAAGAACTTCTGCTATTCCAAGTAATTTGGTTTTAAAGGAGTACTTGCAGTTATTTTTTGTAAACTGAAATTGAGTATAGGCATGAGCCTGAAGATCCTGAGCCCATATCAGCACTAGTGGAAAAGGGCAGCTATGGCAAGAGAGGTGGGAAACACCTGTGGATGTGACTCAAAAGGGAGTTCACAATCCTCGTCCTTGGACACTGACCACAGACTTTTTGTAGTGTGGAAATAAATCCAGGCCTGTTTTGATGTCCTTTGTTATGATTAAATTAGATTTTTTTGCCTTTAGATTAGTTCTGGAAGGCAAAAAAGGTACTTTGGCTTTGACTGAAAGGAGATCTAATGTCTCAGCTGACTTAAGCTGAGCAACAGAGTTATGGTACTGGGGAAGTAGCTGATTTTGTACAATGCCCTCTCTAGCTCTTCTGTTTTTTTCTTTATTTCAAAAGAACTTCCTGTATTTTTAGAGATTATTTTATGAAGTGCTTTTGCAATTGAGAAGTAACTTGGTGATTTAACTCATGTGGCTTTTTTCTCCTCTGCGATGCATAGTTAGTAAAGTTTTTAGAATGTATAAATGATTAGCTAAATGTGATGATGTGTGAAGAATCTTACACCCCTGCTGTTTCTGAAATCCATTTAATGAACAAATTCCTTAGTGGTCATCTCAGAACAAACCATTATCAAACAACTCTTACCAACTAAGAGAAATTTCTTTTTCAAAAAGCCTATGTTAGGCATAGTAGAATATTTATTACATGGCTGGCAGTATTCTTCTGCCTGAGGAATGGACTGCAATTACAGCATGGTAAATATTTCATTAGAACAAAGCAAAACTGCATGGGAAGTAGCCTTTCCTTTATTTAAAACATTTATTAAAATACAACGTTAGAATCTACATGGGAATAATTCTTTCCACCTAATCTACCAACTAAGCAACAATTTTAGGAGAGACATTTTGTTATTACAAAACCTTGCATATTAGAGCAATCTATCTTCTCCTCTGAGAAAGATGGACATCTTAACACAGATTGAACTTAGTGTGCACCAGTGTTCCTTGTACCATTCTGGCTTCTTCAAGGAAGTAAGAAAGCAGGTGCAGAGATTTCAGTGGCCTGACAAAATCCTTTCAAAATGACAATGTAAATGTAGTTTAGCTACAAGACCTAAACACAGATGAGTGCTGAATTCTGCGCACAAGAGTGGGAAGTACTCACTGGATAGTGCATAACAATGCATGTGCAGTTTTGGAGAGCAGTGTTCTATTTTAAATAATTCCTGAGTTCCACTAGTTTTAAGATTGTCCACTTCTCTGGACAGTGAAAAAAGAGACAAAGACAATTTTTGAGGACTCATCCAACTGTAGCAATTTTCTTAATGAATAGAAAAGTCAAATAAGAGCACATATGAGGAATGAGGTCTTACTGAACAGTAATCTGGCTAAAACTCCTTTTCACTGGAGATCATCTTTCTGCTAGAGCACCAGATTATACAATGTAGTCCTGGGCAACCCAATGTGTTATTGTCCACCTGTGCCCAAAATGTTGCTGTCTCTCTAAAACCCAGCAGCTGGGCACAGAACCAGAGGTCACCATGCCAGCTCCTTTGGAGGTCAGGTCTCTCAGACAGAATTCTCTTGCCCTTTCCCTTTCTTTCTTGAGGAGAAGCTGGGACAGAGCAAGACAAAAGCCTTCTTTTGCTCTCTCAGAGCTCTTTGCCTGCTTACAAGAAACTGCATTTTGCAGTGCTAAACTGCTTCAAGGTTCCACAATTCCTATCTACAGCCACGGTGCATGGCCAGGGCCATCAGGGCTGGGAGATGCTGCTTTCAGTGTTCGGGGAGAGCACTTGTGGCAACACACAGATGGATGGCTCAGAAACTGCAGTGCTGACACCAACCAGGTCCAGTCAGAGGAGGAGGAGGTGGAGAAATTGGCTCTCCAGGTTTGCTGAGTTCTCTGGCTCCTGAGTTTCCCAGCAGCCGGAGTCTTTCAGCTGCCTTGGTCCATGAAGCTGCCACGGCTGGAGAAATTGAGGGGGCATTGCCTGTGAGATGCAGCAATTTTCTATCCACTTATTATTTACTGTTATTTTTCTTGTTGTTGGCTCACTTTTTTAGTAAACTTACATCTACTTGCATTTGTCTCTTTATAGATGCAAAGGGAGGGGTTAAAACTAAATAGGGAGGTAATTAATTTTGGAGTCTCCGCCCACTTAAATTGTCTTAAACTTAAATAATGTTTAGGCAATAGCCCACTTTATCTGCAAGAGATCTGTGACAAAGCCCTAAGTCTATAGCCTGGTCCTACAGTGACAACAGCCTTCTTGTTTCTTCAAAGGCTAAGAAATGAAAAGAAAAAGATCATCTCACTGTACCAGTCACAGGCAGCCTCAAACCTCACTCAAGTTTTGTTCTTGAGCTTTCCTCTAGTCTCTTAAAAAGTTGCAAAACTACTTGACTCTGCTGCAGAATGTGCAAAATAATTTCTCGCGGCTCAGCATTACACTCATAGCGTGGCTCTCCATCTGTCCCAGCTGCTTCCTCTGCTGCTGTCCAGCGACAGGGAGCTCCAACTTGTCTCTGGGCAAAATGCGTTTCCTTCTGGCTGTGGGAGCTGGTTTTAAGCTGTTGTGAGCTGTAAACAAGCAGGATGACTTTACTAGCAAAGAGTCAACCAAGATTTTTGGCTCCCATTAGCTAGTCCAGAGAATTTTATTGACTTATTGGTGTGTTTTGCCCTAACACCCTGAGCGCTACAGTGACTTCTCCAACTACACTGGAAAGCTGACACACTGCAAAAGTTAATGGACAGTGAAAAGTGTCTCTAGAGAGCCCTTACCATACCTGATGTCAGAAGCCTCCAGATGCTGAAAAGCTGTGTCCCCTCGTTTAAAGCCAAGGCTGTTTCTCACCCTGAGAAAGGGATCTTGCAGTAAATCTGCTCCGGGGCACAAAATCACTGTTCATTGCATATGGCATGAGCTAGTTCCCAAAATGCAGCATCAGCTCTAGAGACCAAAAAGAGTTTAGGTTCAATGATGGTTTCTTTTGGGTGGCCTCCAGACTCTGAGGATGCAACTGCAAAGCATTCTAGCGAGACTCACAAGAATATGCAAATGGACCACAAGTGAGTCTCCAAAGTTGTGCTCCCAGGGCTGGGCTGTCATGCAGTGCTGTACAGAAGTCCTGAGCAAACAGAAGCTTGAGCCAGCACATTTTCAGGGGACTGGGCAGCTGAGCCACAGGAGCCCACAGACGTGCTGCTGACTTCCCAGCCTGATGGGCTGTAGTGAGGGGAGGCCATGCTGCTTCCCAGCGCCTCCTCCTTCAGGGCTGGCATAAACAGGATTATTTCAGAGCCCTTTGAAATATCTCTGAGCTACTTAAACTTAGGCACTTTAAGTTTTTTCTCTTTTTTCCTTTCCCCTTCCCTCCCTTTTTTTTTTCTCTTTAATTCCTTTTATCAGTGATGGAAATTGGTTGCTCAGAGACAAGGAGTCTGAATCTACAGAGCTGGTCATTGGGATGCTAGACAGTGCCTGAGAATTGGGGGTTGAAGATTTCACGTGATAAAAGCAACTGAAGTAACACTAAAATAGGTTTTGGGTGCCTAATTTCTTTGGAAACCTAATCCTTGCGCTCTCCCTTTGTGGGTCACAGGATTAATGCAGCATCCACACAGACATGTTATGCTTCAGAAAGGTAGTGAGGCACTCTGTGCCTGTCTTTATTTCCAGCATTAATGCATAAAACACTCCACATGCAAATAACTATGCCAGAATTCCTGTACAGTCCCGTATCAGGAGGCAAACTGTCCAGCTCCATCTTGATAATGCTGCTTTCCTTCACTAAGAAGTCAAAGCAATGAAATCTCACAGAAATGCATTAAAACACACATATTCAAAAGCAACAATGGTTAAGTACAAATAAGTAATATTCAACAATGTTCAACAAAAGACCTGAAGAGGATTTATAGTGTTAAGTTAGCAAAACTGATAGTAATGGGAAAGAATAAGTATGGATACTTTCTGCTTCCTGTGAGGTTTATGAGAACGTACCAAAATGAAGGTGGATGTTTGGAGTTACACTCCTCCCAGAGAGTGCTCTCTTGGTGGAAGTATTTGCATACCTCCAGCAACATCCCTTCTGGTTTTTTTTCATATAGATAGATAGACTGATATGTTTTGTGTCTTGGTGTGATGCCCTTGACTCACAAGTAAGAAGCCACCCCATCCTGTATCAATATAAAGTTATGAGTTAATGTTCAGTGGTAAATGTGACAGTGAGTTAATAAGTTTTGTTTCCAAGGTATATTTGATCAGTTACTGCATAGAGGACAGGCTCAGACAAAACCATCAGGAAGACCCTCCCACTGAATTATGATGTTCAGAATAAACTGTCTTGCTTTCTGAACCCCTTCTCAGAGAACAGTCTAGGCACAGCTGGGTCCACTACTAGTCCCTGACTTGGTCAACAGTTTAGGTTGAAAGGGCTATACAAGCACAGTGAATCCTTTAGACCACTTAGCTAAGAAGCCAAAGTTTATCTTTCTATTAATCCCTTAGTGAGGATCTGTTGTGGGATGGGATCTCTGAACCTGGAGCAGTACCCTTGAGAGGAGTCCCTGCTGGAGGAGAGATCCTGGCGTGCAGCCCGCTGCCGTATGGGAGAGCTCCACGGGCCCTGGGCTGCCCGCTATTTATAGAGAAAGATGAGTGACTTATGGCCATATTTGCATTCCAGCAAGACGTCTGGGTCACCAGTCCAGACAGCCCTTGGCTGCCATGTTGCCATCTGCCCCCAAAGGGTCCAGACTAAGGTGGAGGCAGCCATCGCATCCTGCTCTAGTGGTTATTGCTTAAAAGGGGTGGGGGAAAGCTCACCTCACAGGATGTTAAGAATCCCAAAGACCCACAACACTAGCAATTTGCAGCTATACCTAATAGTTTCAGTAGTTATTGAAAGCATGAATATGTTGCTATCAAGTGATAAGGTACTTCTAAGACACATAAGCTGAAATCTTCCCTGCAAAACAAAGAATGGGAACAGCTATCTTCTGGAAAGGTGCCTTGATTTGCCTTTCTCATCATGAATTCTACATGTCTGTGATTGTTTGGATTATTTTAGAACAATTTTTACATCCAAATTCATATGTATATCATCTGTGATCCAATTATTGGAGGTTATTTAAAGGTTGTGTTTGAAGTACTCACTGGAGGTATAAAGCAAGCATTTCGTTCATTGATAATGATTGCTGAACAAAGGCTTGGAAATCCTAAAGGAACTATCAGAATAGATTTGAACTTTTACACCATGGGAAGAGTGTTGTGAAGTCACTGTGACCTTGGCAGAAACAGCAGGTAGCTGTGCTCACACCTTCTGAAGAACGAGGAACACGTTTGCATAATTGACTGAAGGTGATTTTCACCTGACTGACAAGTTGACAGCTATTAATTGTCTTAATATTTGCTTGGGGTTCTGAGCCTGCACCAAGCAATTAGATTCTTTTGGAAATTAGTGGTTGTGTTTGCACTCCTTCCTCTAATTGTTTGCTAAATATTTACCATCATTTTGTTTCAAATCTCTGAGTACTGCAAATAGTACTTAAATAGTATGGTTTAATGCAGAGGGTAGTAAATACAAATGTGTAAAGAATGTGTGGAAGAAGGGAAGCAGGGTAGATCTTAACAGGAATATGAGTATCTTCCTCACCTAAATTTGACATGATCATTTAGAGGTGGCTGTCTCCAAAGTGCTGTGATGTTTCAGGCAGACACACAGGTTCTATTTTTACTATGTGGATGTTAAGTGGACTATTAGGAACTTGAAGACTGTAGGAAATTTTCCAACAGTTTGCATTTCTGAGTGTGAAGTAGAACACCAAATTAGGTCCCTCCAGAAACCAAACTCTCCACCTCTCCCTGTCTGAAACCTCTTTAGTTGCTCCCACTGGTTCTCAGCATCCCTCACCTGAAACTCACTGTGCATATTTCTGTGTACTCCTCTGTTTCTTTAGGTCATAGTAATGCCCGTGGTGTTCAGGCTGTTCTGTAAATATGGTAGATATCCTTTCAGTATAAATCTCACCTCATCATGCCCTACCATACGCATGGCTACAGTTTGTAAGCATGCCATGCATTGCTGCTGTATTGTCTATTGAAATGAAGTTTAAAACATGGTGCAGTAATGTTTTTAAGAAGGTATTGAAATTCTGGGAAAGAGGTAATGAAAAGATCTAAAATTTCTGATCTAAATTCAGAGTGATCTGAATTTGTGAGCAAAAGGGAAGAGTCTTTTCCTTTTTGCATCTCATTATCTTGCTTAGACCACTGAAAATTCCACGACTTACCAATCACGATTCCAGAAGTCAATTAATGTATAATTACCAGAAGGTGTTGGTTAGTCTTAGATGGTTGTTGTTGTTGTTGTCAGTGCTGTGCCTCATCAACAACAGAAACTTTTAATATTAGGAAAGAATTCTGGCCAGCTCAGACAAGGTGTCTCATTTCAGTCCTGAGCCAACTACTTACCTTGTGTGTGAGCCAGGATAAGTTTATATAAAACTGATAAAATTGATTATGTTGATATGTGGTAAAACAATGGCTTAAAACATAGATTTCTGCAAAATATTGACCACCTTCCCTCCTTCTGTGTGACAATGCAGACCTTCTAATCATTAATATCCTTAGATTATCCCACTGCTACAGTCAGCTAAGGTCAGCCTTAAACAGCAGCCCAGCATCAGTGGATGCTGAATGGTTGTGATAGAACCTTTCTGTTAGATTTAATTTAAGAAATGGTCAGTAATTCCCCATTTCCATTATAAACATAGGAAGAAAAAAATCTAGCAAAATATTATGAAAGAAATTACGGAAATCCTGTCACATATTTATGAAAAAATTATCTGCTTCTAGCCTTTGGCATGTCTGAACTGTCCATACACTAAACCTTTGGTAGATTTAGTTTCATTCTGCAGAAATTTCTCAAAAGAAACAAAAAGTATAGAAAATTTTCAAGGGGAAAAAGTAGAAAAATGCCATTTCTAGACCTCAGAACAATCTTGATTAAATATATTAGTCATTATTTGCTAAAAAAAAAAATAATTAAAAGTGATCAAATGTGCAGTGCATTGTCCCTCGTATTGCCTCATGCCCCTGTTCATGTAGAGTCCTTCCCATTCCCAGTGGATGTGTTGGTAATGTTCACCCAGCCAACCCACTGGCTCTCCATGAACCACACTGGCTAACACTGTACCTGTAAGTGTAGATGCATCTGGTCTGTTCCTGTAGACCTCTGGCACTATATCAACCTATGTAAGACTTTTATGTACAAATATAAACATATGGACATCAAAGTACTGTATAAACCATGATATTCAAACTTGTTAGACAACCAAAAGCAACACTGCTTTGTGCCAGGTTAGTACAGGCAGACCCTTTCAGTTGTTATTTGGCTGTTCTGAGTACTTGACTATCATCTCCTCCCCTCTGCTGTGTGTAGCAGGGCTGACAGCTGGGGACAGGAGTCACAGCTTCATTTATCCAAATTCAGAGGAAGACAGCAATCAAGCTTCCAACCCCTGAAGCCTTTTTATTTCCTGGCTGTTAAAACAGAAAAAGCATTGATATATAGATAGCAGGGACAAGCTTGGAAGGAAGAACAGCAGGGCAAGCTCTCAAACCTGGCTGAATATCCAATAACTCTCGTTCTGCCCACAAACACACAGAGCTGTTGCAATGCCATGCACACACTCATGACTGCCAGCCATGTTCTTACCCCTGCTCCAGGCAGAGCACTCACACACGGGCATGCAGCCTGATGATTGCCTCTGTCATGTGTTCCTCTTGGCTCCGTATAGATTCATAATGGTCACAATGTTTTTGACTGACCTGAGGCAGAATTCATTCCTTTCATGTACAGAATATAATTAAGTCCTATTTGGAAGGAAAAATGTGGAGTTTTTTAATGGATGTTTGTTTATATACTAAATGCAATATTACGAATTCCTTGAATTTGCTAAAGGAACTGCACTTATTTGCTTTCCTTCTTTCCTTTGCCTCTAGCTGTCTGTTCCAGAACAGGGACTCCCATTCTTCTCTGTCCATCTATTACAGCAGCGCAGTCTACAGGAGAATATTTAAGCAGCAAACGGTACTGCTGCCATCTACTTGCTGAAGGAAGCATTACCATTTCCTTATTAATCAAGAGCACAGCTCAGTTTATGTCCCAAATTACCTTTGTTTTCCCTGAGTCTAAATAGTTAATCAGAATTGTGATCTCACTTGCGCTATGCATTCTCCAGACAATCCACCCACGCGTTTTCTTTTCCCTTAGCCACAGCAGCACAAAACAAGTAGCTGCATGAACATTACAGTTTCCTATTTCTTGATGCGACTAGGAGTAACTAAAAAGCTGCCAGCTCGGTCAGAAATGTTTCCTGCAGCTGTGCCATTAACAATGTGTCTCTCTCACATAGATTTTCTTGCCTTCTGTTGTTCTTGCCTTTTTGTCGCCTTCTGAGTTCTTACTACAGTGGAGACCTTCATTTGGCAGATGACTCTTGCAAAGTTTTCCTATATGATTTAAGAATACATAATATTGTATAACAATAATCTACTGTAAACCCAGCTCCTAATTTAGTTTTGTGTTTGTCTTTGATAGATCTTTGAGTTTCACTGAGGTCCCTAACAGTGATTAAGAGGAAGTTTTGTTCCTGTATGTCAAATCACTCGAAACTTAACTAAAATTGAAAGACTATACAGGGCTGTTGCTTGCTCAGCAGGACTCTCCAACATCTACATTCCCTTCGACATGAGGGCTTTTTCTGCTGTCTGATGTATATTCATGGTGCTTCTGTGATTAACCTGCAGGATTGTGAGCATTTTGCTATCTTGTGTGTCTGACAGGAATTCCGCACAGAAAATTTTCTCTAGAATGACTTCAGTTAAAAAAATCCCTTGATTTTCCAATTTTCTTTTCACAATTATTTTTAATTTTGCTGCCTGTCTGATTCCTTTATGGAGTATTGAGGATGTGCCTAAAACATTTAAGCGGTGTTGTTTCCAAGTATCTCCCTGCTAAGCCTTTCTGTCTGGGGATTTGTTACATATAAAAAATAATATTAAACTGCAATGGTATCTTGGAACTACCCTGCTTGCAGATACTTTGGTTATGGCAAATTTTGTTTGTGCAATGCATCAATGTAAATTTTCTTATTTACAAATGTAGTCCTCTTTAGAAAAATGCCCTGATTTCTCCTATTATACTCTTTTCAAATGGCACAGAATTGGTCTGTGTTTTAAAACACTCTTGCTGAAAGTTTTATACATTGGCTCTTCCTTCTGGCCTCCATAAATGCCATTACAGCACCCAAAGGAATATTGTGGTCTGGAAGCCTTTCTAAAAGCCTAACAACAGAAGGAATATGTTAAATCCTAGAGAAGTAGGAATTAATGAAAGCATTCTACATCTTTCTTTTTTCTCTGTCTTGTTTGTGAGCCCTTTACCACTGGGACAGGAGTTCCAACTGATTTTTAAACGTGCTTGTCTCATTCTTCCCTTGGAACAGTGTAAAGGATGGGAAACAGGACAACTCTAGCTGAGTCCATGGAAGCAATGCTGCACTTACCATGAGGCACCTATTCCAGTCAGGGGCTTATCATCTGCTTTAGCAGTGGAGGGGATAAAAATTGGTAGAAATTTAGATGGTCATGTCTCAGTAAATGCACCAATAGGCTATGTGTATCTATTTGCTTATTAACTTGTTTGTCAAAGAAAAGAAACCAAATGATGCTTCCAGTTGGCTCTGGCCAGTCTCCACAGAACAACAGCTACCCTTTACTATAAAATTCTCAGGCAGAAAATTATAAAGAAATACAAATGATCATTTCAGAGAAGACAACTTTTTATAATGATTTATTTCCAAATGTCTCTGCCTCACTTGTGGAATATTAAATTAAAAACTTGCTTTCCTTTTAAGCCCTCACATGAGTAAATTATTTTTTAACTGCCAAATTTAGAAATGTAATACATCTTTCACATCTAAATATACTGAAACAGTGTCTATTAATAGCAGCTCTGGAACAGGGTTTTTTTAACTGTAAATACTTTGGTATATACTGTGCAGAAAGCTTCTGTAATGAAACAATGATTTCATAGTAGCAAGATTTATATTTGCCATATTTACATTTTTATATTTTATATTGTATGATGTGCTTAATTATTTCCAAATTCTAAAATAGACCTTAGTTTATTTGTAGGATATGTGTTAGCAATTAGTTTTATCAATGCTTTTGAAAGAAAGAGTCAGAAATAGGCATTTATAAATAAATTAATATGGAAATCAGGAATACAGAAGAAAATAGTTGAAAGAACTGGCACAATATTTCATACTTGAGACTTCTTAGTGATTCAGGAGTGTTTTCTTCATGACAAGAAAAGGCTGGTGTTTCTCCCCTATTAATTGGAATGTGGCTGTTTTAACTGTGAGCCCCAGAGCTCCAGCAGGAATCCAGGAAGTGAGCTGGTGGGGTCTGGGCTGGGAGGAAAAATCCACCTCTGCCAGAGAGCAGCTGTTTGATACAGCAGCTGCCCCAGGTGAGGAAACTCTAGGCTGATTCTGATGGGTTTTTTTTCATCATTGTCTTCTGTGTGACCTGTATGCATACCTCTGTCCAACCACAGGGAAAAGAGGAGCAGGGCTGAGAACAGGAACGTTAATAGATCCAATCAGTACTGAATATAGATTATTTCATAAAATCCATTGGTGCCTATGGTGTAGCACTGTACAGGTCAGGTAAAGATAGTAGTTTGAAATATTTGGTTTGTAATACAAAAATATAAGGCACAGAAGAGACATTTTGGAAGGCATGGGAAGGACTTTTCTGAGAATTGGAGTCTGGGAGGATAAGAAGGAGAAATTATTTTGTATTTCTCTATTATTACATTCCTTCCTCAGACATTTGCTGCTGGAGACTCTGAGACAGTCCACAAGGCTGGAAGGACCTCTGCAGTGACCCCGTGCATCTGGGTTTGAATGCTCATTCCCAGGGTCAAGGACCAAAGGAAGATGTGCAGGAAGTGTGGAAATTCCCAGTGGAGCAGCTACACACGCTCCCAGAGCTGGGCAGGTGAGTACCAGGCTACTTTTCTTTGCAAAATGTCTCACGGTCATGTCAGATACTTTCTCATACTCATTTCTGTTCGAAGACACATGACAAGAGCAGGGGTAGTAAGTGTACTCTACAGAATTGATGGAAAGATGGAAGCCTGTGCCCTCATGGGCATAAGTCATCTTGGTTCTGTCACAGGCTGTGCTTGGGGACAGAGAGAGAGAGCGAGGGAGGCAGGGAGGGTGGATGCTGCTCGTATTTTGTATTTTTGCCCGTTCTGGAAACACTACTCCTTCTGTTTAAAAAAAAAAAAAAGTGTTTCTTATTCTAAGGTAGCCTTCGAATGGTGATTTCTTAACTGGCAGGGACACCTGGTGGTGCTAAAGGAACCCCGCAGAGCATCCAGCTGATCCCAGAGTGCCCTCTGGGTGCAGTGGAGGGGAGGAGAGAGTCTGTGATGTTCGGCAGGAGGGAAGGGACCAGCATGGCCAGAAGCAGTCATCAGCTCCTCGGGTACTCCTTGTTTGCAAAGAGGCACAATAACAATTTGTTATGGAAATTAATTTAAAATTTTAATTTCTATAATTTTTAATCATTAAGAAAACTAAACTGATAACTGTACTTATTTAAGTCATAAACAAAATATAGACCCTAATTTTCCCCACCTGCAGTGAGTCATGCTATATTGAAAACACAATTAGTACACAATTCTTCTGTGACCAGCCAGGATAATAATGCTGGTATTTCAATGTCAAATCTACCTTCTTCATATTGTTTGTAGTAACTTCACACATAAGGAGAAGACATGAAACAAGGTTATTCAAGTACCTGCAGAAGTTTCAGAAGGATGACTGTTGGCCACATGTTTAACCCTAAGTTTGCAACCCAGTGCTTCCATGCCCCATTACTTAATGCTCTTAACAGAGTTTTCAGCAGTCCTTTATACCTCTCCATCTTCCCAGAGGGTTGGGGGTGATAAGTGTAATGTATGCACTCAATACAACACTTCCCAAGAGTTTATAAGGACATTTCTAAAATCAGTCCCCTTGTCTGAATTGATTCTCTCTCGGTTACCAAGTCACCCCAAAATGTCTTACTGCCAGCCAGCCCATGCCTCCACCACGGTGACTGTGCAGCTCTTGCAGGGTAACATGGCACAGTGTCCCAGCTCTCACCACCCCCATAGGAGCCTTTCCTTGTCCTCCTCATACAGAAATCAACAACACAGAATAACCTTTCAACCTGTTCACACCTCTGGCCCTAAACCCTAGCTGCCAATCTCATTATTCTCAGATGAGTAGGCAGCCAAGCAGTAGAACACCCATTCATTATCATCAGACAATTTGCTTCATAATCCTCTTAATCCTATGCGTGTTGTTGGAGCTTTAGAAAACAAATTACTTAACCTCTAAAATTACTCTAGTAGTTCATAAAAAGCTTTGATCTTGTAAACCAAAGACTGAAGATTATACCTCTTCTTGGGGTTCTTCCCTTCAGAAAAAAAATAAATCTTTATCTACGGCTCCCAAAGTTGCTATTTTAAATTAAACTACTTTTTGACTCTTCATTACCATATATTACACAAATCACCCCCCAAGACATCCCCTGCAAAAGTTCTAAGATGACAAAAAAAGTTAGCAACCACTCCAAGCCTGCAATCAAAAGCATCCTGCTCCCCATGGGTAGAACAGAGCTATCCCACTAAAACCCAGTTACAGAGATGAGACACCCCCAGTATCAGCAGTGTCTACACCAGCCCCACACTCAGAGCCACTCTCACAGTCACAACCAAAGCTTGTCACATGCCACACCCAACAACTCTTCAATCCCCCCATGTTTCTGGAGAGGAGTCCACTGCCAGGGACAGAGTAGACAAAATCCACTAATATTCTGCCCAAGTACAGTAAAACCAGCACCAGCAACACAAAGGAGGTGCCTGGACTCATCAGCCCACTCATACCTATTTAGTATTGACAACAGATGCCAATACTAAACCTACCACCCCATAAGAAGAAGGATTGGATTCTCCTATAGCCAGTTCTCCTAAAATAAAGCATGCATCCAAAAATATAACAAAATTTCTCATAAGAATTTCTACTTGACCTTTCTCCAAGACTTATGGTTACATTAAGTTAACAATAATTTTCATTTTTATAATGCTAAATCTCCATTTTCAGCTGGAGAAAAACAAATGTATCAGAAACCTGTTTAATGTGATGGATTGGGTTGGTTTCTTTTTTGTTTATTTGGTCCCCTCTCTTCCCTCTGTAAGTAAAATTATAGGGGCAAAGAGTTCTGTTTTCCTCTGGGCAGAGAGGTTAGGCACGGAGGGAGTCTCAGCTTGTGTAGGAACAGCCACCTGCTGTCACAGTCAGAGTGTGTTTTGGGAAGGGTCGAGGGTGTGAACGAGAATAAAGGGATGTAGCTACACAGTGAGGAGCTCAGAGCATCTCAGAGTGGTCACAAGAGGGCAGAAGCATCCCAGGATTAGGTCTGCAGCTCCTGGGTGACTTGCCCTTCCCTTCTTTTACGTTCAAATTCATAAAATCCTCTTTGAACAAAAATATAAGCGCATGACTTAATGCAATTATGACCAGATCTATTATTAGCTCAGTCGTAAAAAAAATACAAACAAAAAACCCCAACAACTCTGAGATTATTTTTGTTTATGTCTGATGAAAAGATCATTTTTCTTGGGCGTGAGGGACTTCAGGGACACAAGGGACTTAATAGCATCCTTGCTTCCTCTCTCTCATTTCTCTTTTTATCCAGTTGCAAGTTCTGTCACTCAAGAAAAAAAAATCAAGAAAATATGCTAATTTCTTCAGGTACAATAGTCTTTAAAACATCATCTCCCCTTGCCACTCTGTCTATTCACCTTTTGGTTCTGATACCAAGAGGTCATTTTATTTATTTGATTTTAGTTATGTAAATATCTTGGTTAATTCCACTGAGGCTATAACAGTAAAGCAAAGATACAAGAATTTTTGAGACTATGGCTCTGTGGCATGAACTTTTTAATGCACAGATAACACCAGTCCTGCAAATCTCTCTATGCACAGAAATTAGCTCCAACAATGTTTCTAATTACTTCAAAGAAGCATGATGAAATTGTTCTCTTTCCATCAAATTATATAAATCTCTGGTTTTAAAGCTTAAATCCAAATCTGGGTCTGCTCCTCCCTGCCAACAGCTCTGGATGTGACAGGCACACAGAATCTCCCCTGTGCACAGAAATATTCTCAAGAGCCCTGCTCTGCTGGCAGATGGGTTCCAGCAGCGTGGACGAGCCCAGAAACCCTGCAGGACTGGGCACAGAATCTGAGCCACTCCAAATAGTTCCAGAACATCTCAGTGAAAAAATAGACCCTTACTTTAGAGGTCTGAATAATGGCTGATTTTTTCCCATAATGCTGAATAACTAAGCTGAAATAAGCATTATGCACAAAACCTGTAACAATTTTTAGAAAGAATTTAATTTATCACATATTGAAAAGGACAGACAGAACCCTTAAAGGACTTAGCTGAATTCCTTCTTTAAGGTAATGCATGACTACTGAATCAAACCCATCTTTTAACAGGGAAATTAATTTAATGAGAAATTGAATAATAGCAATACTAGTAATACAGCAAGATAATAATGTAAAAAAACCCATAGACAATAGCATAAAGGGTAAACAGAATCAGAAATAAACACTTCTCTTTTGGTGTCATAGGCATTTTTCTCTGGTGTTAAGAGATGGAGCCTTGTACAGGCTGGACCCCTGGGTAGCCTGAGATACCAGAAGATCTGGAGAACAGTAAATAAGTTACTCTTTCATCAGTCTAAAGTGACTTTCAGTTCACATCTCTGTGACCTTCATTACAATTTAAAGGTAGCATGACATGAAATCTTAATTATTTTCAGGGATTTCAAACTGATTCATCTTGCAATGCACTAATGATGATGGTTTCTAGTTTCTAGTAATTAATTCTTAAATTAAAATTGCAAATGTCACTAAAGACAGAAATTCTTTTGATGACAAAAATAGACTTCAAAAATGTTCCTGGCAAATATGAAAATGGAATTAAAAATAAGATGAAATTAAAAGGAAGCTAGAATTAAAATTATCCAAAGACATGCTATATGAGTGGGATGAATCATCCCTGTTGGTACAGGATGGGGAGAAACTTTCTTCAGCAGTTTTGAAGAAAAATCTCTAGTCAAGAATGGACTTTGGTCAACCATGTCATTTTACAAAAATGAGAAATGTCATCCTAGGTAGCATTGCCAAGGGTAAAACTTGTAAAATATGTGAAATAATTTCTTCCAGCATAGTTTTTATTGGTAAAGATTCAGCTCAGGTACATTATTCACTTTTGAGTGTGGCCATGCAAGAAATACACCAATGGAATCTACTTAGATTAAAGAACTGTGGATAAAAAAGAGTATTGACTCCTTGCAATGATGTGAGAAGCAGGAGAATTCAGACTCATCCTCAAAACTGGGCTTTTTTGACTGTGAAGTGAAAAAAACTCCAGCAACCTTATCTTAAGATTCCTATAAGAAACTCCAACACAAAAAAGGGAAGAACACTATGATACAGTGAATTAATGAACAATAGTGTGCACATTAGGATGAAAGGAAGTAATTAAAAGAAAGGGATGTATCTGTGTTTTAGAAATCCCTAAATGATGGTTAGTACATTGGAGATGAAAATTTCACTAGCTTCCCTGATATTCAAAACCTAAAGCTTTTGAGAAGACCTAATGATTTCTGTGGCCAACCATGTGATTATGAACTCAGCCCCAAAGGAACGCTGTTTCAGAGGGAAGCTCTTCCTGCTTACCATACCTGTCACATAAAACTGTTCTGGTTTATGTAGGATAAGTGGGTCTAATAACATTGTTATTTGCAATTAAGCTCATTTTATGAGCTATGATTCAAGAAAATTCCAGTTCATCTCTTATTTCTGAAGAGTTTTATCTTGCTCTTCTCTGAGAAGCTTTACTTATGCTAAATAATTCCAAGGAAAGGCTTAGGTGATGTATAATTCTTAATGTTCATTGGTTCCTATATTCCTAAAGCTACCTTTACTTAACATTTACTTCATTTAAAATTGAAGAGGATAGACTACATGTGCTCTATAAAATCACATAATAATGTTCTCTAAAAGCTGAAGAGATGGCTCTGAGGAGTTGTGGTGGTTTCACCTTGTCTGGCTGCCAGAAGCCTACTGAGCACTCTACCTCTCACTTTCTCAATGGGATGGAGGAGAAAATATGATTGATGAAAGGGCTTGTGAACTGAGCTAAAGACAGAGAGATGGCTTAGCAGTTACTGTCATGGGCAAAAGAACCTTGATTGAGGAGGATTATATCAATTTATTGCCAATTAAAAATAGATTAAGACATTGAGAACATAAGACAAAACTAAAGTCCCCTTTCTCTGCCCCCCTGCACTTGTTCTGCCCAGGCTCAGCTTCAGTACTGGCTCTGCTGGCTCTCCCCTGAGCTGCACAGGGGATGGGAATTGGGTCACTTCATAACCTTTCATCTCAGCTGCTCTGTATTCCTCACTTTGTTTCCCTGCTCCATTTCAGGGCTCTTCCCACAGGTACAGCCCTGGCTGGGTCCCTCGCAGGGGCTGCAGTTCTTCAGGAACAGCCTGCTCCAGTGTGGGCTTTGAACAGCACGAGCAATATGTGATTAAATTGTAATAAGGAAGATAAGAACTAGCCATCCATGGGAGGTGAGTGAAATAGAAGGATATGGATTTTTGATTACGAAAAAGCTTAAAACAGTGAAAAACATCTTGTCAAAATGATTGTACTGCAGAGTAGGGGTAGAAGAGGGGGTCCTTTGAACTACCTCCCAATTCTGTGATCTTGTCAGGTTGGAAGAATTAGTTAATTGGTGCCACATAAGGTAAATTGGCTCTAGGAGCAAACCCATGAGC
Organism: Thryothorus ludovicianus; assembly: GCA_013397245.1. Lineage (NCBI taxonomy): Eukaryota > Metazoa > Chordata > Aves > Passeriformes > Certhiidae > Thryothorus > Thryothorus ludovicianus. The sequence continues at coordinate 725,425 of VZTB01012398.1, forward strand.
CGTGACTTGACTGATATTTGCACATTTAGTATTTTGCTATAATTTCTTTTGGGGTTTTTTTGCCCCTTCTTTCTTAAACTAGGCTTTTGCCTTTGTCTTTTACTTGTAAGCCATTATTTGTCTCCCTGGAAGTTTGGGGGTTTTGTAGTGCTGTCCATGTCTATTATCATTCTAGTTTGGTTTTTACTGCATGTAATTGACAGCAATAGCTGCTTCTATCAGACTTCATAAAGTATTTGGCTTTCTTTTACTTTCTGGCTAAAAATTTTTGCTTTAGGGTCTGCCCTTTAAAATGTAGAACATATTAATTTATGTTTTGTTTGTGCCATCAGCATGGCTCTTGTTAACAAACAGACTGTTTCTGAGAGTGGATATTTTCTGGTTATTGCATTTTTCCTCAGGTGCAGACATCATACAGTCAAATATTGGGTTCTGACCTCTTTCTTTTAGTCTGTCTTCACAGGCTGTTAATGAGCTTGAATATTGTATTAAAGGCTTGATGACAACTCCCCAGAGAAGAGTAATCTGTGGATGGTGTAATAGCAAGTAAATATTTAAGTCTGTTCCCCAGACTCTCAGGCTGGCAGTGGAGTGGGGAAGGCATTTTGCTCTGTGCAGGATTGTGGTGTCAGCAAGGGGAGCATCGCTGCTGCCCGTGCTCTGGGGAGCCTCTGTGGGATCCCACAGGAACCTCCAAGAGGGCACACACCAGATGGACTAGCCACTAGCTCTTTCCTAACCCTATCACCTCTGGGTCCACGGCAAAAGGGTGGGAGTGGTTCCAATTTGCAGCAGAGAGCCAGGAGGGCTGAATGTGATGTGGGAAGTGCCAGCCTGTGTGAGCCTGGGTGGGTGCAGCAGAGCCCCAGCCCATGCCTAGGATCTACAGGCACTCTGGTTGTACAAGTGCACCAAATATTGCAAGGTCTCTCAATAGCTGGTTTTGTCTGAGCTTTACATTCACCTTAAAAAGAATATTCAATATAATTCATTCTACTGCAGTGCTAGAGACACTAAATTCCTCAAGGCCAGGAAATTTAGATAAAATATAAACTTTTCTGAAACACAGACAATTTTACTTCTCATTTCCTGCCCTTTTGATAAACACTCATAAAGGTTTCCCAACACGTGATGATGCAATAATTTACTTTGGAAAACATTCTAGATTTTAGACAGCAAATATTATCATGCTGAAGTTGCAAAGGGTAAAACCACAGCTGGATGCATTGGGGTCAGATGTTAATTTGGAACATCCGTAATAAACTAATGACCCTCCCTCAAGCCATGAAGACACAGTAGTGCACTTTCTGTTTGTGTTAGTATTAGGGAATTAAACCACATTACTTGGAGAGGAGGGAGGAAGATGTTCTGGAAAACTGTCATGGCTCTCTGGCTTTAGGCAGATTGAGAAAATCTTTGGTGTCTCAGTTTTAATAATGACCAGACTTTTGAGGTTTGAAAATCTAAAGGCATCTGCCACTTGCTTTTTCTTTTAGGCGAAGCAGAATGTAACAGAATTTGGCCTGTAAAAAGTGAGATATTCCTAGTCTTCAGGCACACCTGCTAGTCCCAAACCCAAGCTTGCTAAAACTGGTGTATGCAGAAGTACTAGAAAATCAGCATCAAAAATTTTTAGCATATTGGCAGTACCCAAAGTTGACTTTTAAAAAGCTGTCTAAGACATGAGAATCTGTAGCCATCTGAGAAAGAGAGACAGTTGCTTTAAATCCTGCTACTAATAATCTGCTGAGGCAAACTGAGTAGCCTCCTGAGTTGAATTAAAACCACTGGAGGATGTGGAAGAGTTCAATTTATGTGTTGCTAGGCTGTTTTTTGCTTCACTGGAAACACCCAGAGCAGACACCACCAATGAGGGCAAGAATGATGCACGGTGTTGTGAGACTGAACTTTTGATGGTGCAGAAAATAACATTTTCTGCACAAGCCTTATGCAAAAATAATATTTAATCAGATCATATATTGACTACACTGTGAACATTTAGTCATGCCATGTATTGCAAAAATATACACTTATGCCAGTTTTCTTATGTCCACTGCTTTTTTCTGGATGAAGTGATTCCACTTAGGACTCATAATGAAGTTACAGTAACCACCATTTTAAACTTCAGTTCGTAGGATAGTTGAGGGAATAGAGCACAAGATATATCGTCATCTGACATGGCATAAAAATATTTTATTTGGATGCATAAATGCCTTTAATATCCAGAATTCCAATGTTAGAAGGTGGTGACTATAGTCCCTTAATGAGCACTTTGAGGAAAGACAGCAAATGGAACAGGCTCTGACATCCAGTGTACACCTACACAGCTGCTCTACCCCATGACATTTCTGAATGGGCTTCCCTACAACAGTATGTGACAAGTGATAAAAGCCAGTTTGTTAAAGCTGACAGTATCTCAAATCTGTATCTTCAGGACACTTTTCATTAAAAGGCTCTCAGCTTTGGGTCTTCTTGAAAAGAACTACTTTAAAAATTGTACCGGCATATTTAAATCCCCTTGTTTATCATGCCCTATTTTCTAGAAGAAATCAAGGGTGTGAAGATATCTGCATGAGGCACCCAAAACCAGACCTGAATTCTTGGAAGGTGGATGCACAAGATCATTTATCACCTTCCCAAGAAGCACATAAACAAATTAATATAAAAAATATGTGTAGCATATCATAATAACATTATATTTTATCTAATAAACTATATATGTATACATACTCTTGTTCTTACATTTTGAAAACCCTGGATTTAATTTAATTTGCTTTTTCCAGTGTAGCTGATTTGGGGTCTGTATTTCAAAACTGTGATTATTACATGTGAGAATATGAAGTGCACATAATATCCATTGAATGACTGCCCCCTCCTACCTTTCAAAATGCCAACCTCCCACTCATCTAAAAAAAAAAAATCTATGATAATCTGTTCTTTCAAAGACTCTAAGAACAATAAAAACTCAATTTCTGCCCGAAACAGAAGAAGAGGGCAATCCAGATTCTTGTTAATAAATTCATTAGGGTGGATTAGAGTGAAATAACATTCAATGACCCGTGTTTGTAAATATACATGTGTAGGGTTTATTGTAGTGGAGTACTGCACCCAGTTTGGGGTTTCCCAGTGCATGACAGATGTGAACATGATGGAGCAGAGCTAGATTAGCAGAGGGTTTGAAGGATAATTGAGGGAATAGAGCAAAAGATATATGAAAACAGACTGTGAGACCTGGAGTTGCTCAGCCTGGAGAAGAGAAGGTGAAGGGATCCTACTCCTGTCTACATGGAAAAACATTGTATTTCTATTATAAACCTCACCACCTTGCTTTATGGAAGACTTTTTCAAAAGGAAAGAAAAGCATTTTTCATCACACAAGAGATGAAAAATGGATTTATTTTTTTTTCACCAACTTGAGTCTAATCTTGCTAAATTTTCAACAAAGCAAGGGAAGCTTTCCTTAAGACTAGAACAAAATACTAAACCTTAGAGTAGGACATTTGCCATAGCAAAATAATTTCTGTCCCTCCTGAAGGTATCTTTATGCTCATGCAGATTCTGACTCTGTAGGTGATTTTTTTCATTATATAGCCATTGTATCTGATTTGACTAGATCATCATTTATTTGCCTTGATGGGTATTACGTATGAGTCTACAAAAGATGGATCAGTTTGGACAGGTGACATGGTTTGGAGCTCAGCCAAAAACATTGATACTTCTGTGAGCTGTTCACTTTGAATAGGGATGTACCACTCCCTTTCCAAGGGCTGTGTGCTTTATTGAATACAGGCTGTATTTTCAGCATGTAACCAAACATGCTTTTTCTCTAATTCTGAACCATGAAGGCTCAAAGAGTCTTCCTCATTACCTTTGGTTTAGGTTTACTGTCAAGTACAGTATGCAGCATATATTATGAATTATAGTACTGTGTTTCTCTTTTTGGTTATTATTTTTTTTAATGTTGTTTCTTGCCCATGTCATTGCCCACTGTGCCATATTTGTTTGTGGCTCTTTAGGAAAAGCTTTCACTTACTTGACACTGTACAGGCTCAAATAATCTGCTCTCTTTTTCAAACTTTTTTTTTTTCATTATTTATAAAGCTAAAGAAAAAAGTTTTAGAGTGTTGTTTTTCAGTCCATCCTTGATGTAAAATATGCCATTCTAGGCTGTTTTCAAGAGCACAGGAAAATGAAAAGAGGTCAAGAAAAGGCAGTGAGGTCAAGAAAGAATGAACTGTATAAAGATGCTGAAACATTTTTTGTTGAGATACAGGAAAGAGGAAAAATAAAGGAAAAATTATAGCAGTCTTTATATCTCTGAATTTTTGCTATGAAATTGAAGACAATAAAGTATACTTCATTTCAACTGAGGATAAGAAAAAAGAAATCACTTTAAAGAGGAAAAAGAAAAACTTAAAGCTAGGTATTAGGAAAGGCTTTCTAACAATTCATGTTGTTAACACTGAAATATGTCCCTGGGGAGTTTGCCGATCTCCACCACATCTTCATCACTGGATGTTTTTAAAATCCATCTCAGGAGAACATTGAATTCTGTCCCAGTGTGGGAAAATAAACAGAATGGTCTCTTTAGGTCCTATTTAGTCTTCTGTGTGTCTAATAGCTCCATCAGTACAGCTACAGGTGCAACTTTTGTTCCCCACAAAATATGTTTCTGGGGCAATTTGTGCACTGCAGTTTTTCCTGCCATCACAGATGAGGCTGGCTCAAAAGCTTGATAGGAGCTATAGCTGCTTTCCTTGTGAAGTGTAAAAACCTGTTTATTGATACTTGCAAATATTTTGCATCTCAAACAAAGGAATGATTTTAAGGACAGTCTTTTCAAGTATCCTGTTTAAATTGTACTTACAGCTCCTGAAGATGTTGCTCTCCATAGAATCATAAAACAGTTTGGGTTAGGTGGGAAGAGATCTTGAAGATCATCTAGTTCCAACCCCCCTGCCGTGGGCAAGGACACCTTCCACTAGACCAGGGTGTTTAGTGTCCCATCCATCCTGACCTGGAACATTTTCTGGGATGGGACATCTAAAATTTCCATGAGAACCTGTTCCAGTGCCTCACCGGCTTATTAGTGAAGAATTTATGTTTCACAAGATCTAATAATGCTTGATGCAGAAGCTCACAGGGGCTTTAAAGCTGCAAGAGTGGCATAGTTCTGGCAAGCGGAAGAAGGAAAAGGGAACAATTTCCCTATTTCAGAACCTTTGCTTTCATGTTCCCAAAATGATAAATCAATATATAATCTCAATATCTATATTTCCTCTGACACTTATCTTTTTGCCTTTCTTCAACTGGCATGAATACAGTTGCAATGAATTCTTCTTGGGAAGGTAAATCTTTACCTCACAATTTAGCTGAAAGAAGACAGACTCATTTCTAACAAACTTGCAAATTGAGCTTCTGAAGAAGGTGCAAAGCAGGGAGGGTGAACCACAGTGTCTCTTTGTACCGACCAGAAGGAGAGAGAAGGGACATGAGACATTCACATGGATTCTGCAGCTGGCAACAACCGGAAAACTGTGGATTTGGTCGGTTTTCTTTGGTCAGTGCCTTTAGAAAGATTTGGCTTTTCCAGATTCATCCCTGTCCTATTTTAAGGAGAATCCTTGTTGCTCCACTCCAGGAAAGTATTATTTGTTTTGCTATGTGTTCAGCATTCATTACTTTACTTCCGAGAGAAGGGGGAAAACAACAAACCAATTTCTTCCATTCATTTTCCATTCATTTTTAGCCCTAGGGTCAGCTTTGGCATTCAGGGAGCAATATGCTTTGTGACCTAAAATACTGGGGACAGCAAACAAAGTGTAATCCTTGCAGATCATATTAGTAGCTTTCTTTTTCAACAAGGAAAAGACTAATAGCTTTTGCTTATATCCATTGTGAATTCCATCATGGAATCCTGCACTTCTCTATCATCTCATTTAATGACTTCATGGTCTTTTAATTAAAGGGAATTAAGCTGGCCATGACAAGCATTAGCAAGTGGGAGGAGGGAAAAAAACAGATGTCTGCTCCTGTAAGCATGTTATTTTATATTATTTACATACAACACCACTGAAGTGTCTTACTCTTAAAATGCAGTGGGAGGTGTTGATGTGTCAGTAGTAATAATTGGTTCTCCAATAAACTGAGGCATTTGTTACAGTGGCATTTGCACATGAGATTACCTCACTTCTTCTGTTTGTATAATTTCATTTTTAAGCAAAGGAAGAAGTTTCTGGTGGTTTCTAAAATCTTTACAATGCACAGACCATGGCATCCTTTGACACAGATACAGCACTAACAGTGACAGAGAGTATTTCTCTTCCTGCCCCTCACTGGTGCCAAGCACCTTCTGTCTGCCAATGGAAGCCTCTGCACAAGAGTGCCTGCTTGTTATTTTCCTTTGTGTGGAGTGTCTGAGGAAGGAAGGCTGAACAATACCTTAATCATGACAAGTCAGAAGAGGATCAGCATCTGAAAATAGCTGCCACACAACTCAGAACAATTATTGCTTTTTTGCAATAATTTTTCATTCAGATGAGAAGAACATATCGACCTGTCTCTATCTGCAGATGTTTTTTAGGCAGATGAATCAGAGCTGAATCTTTCTGCTTCATTTGCCTCTCAGTATCAGATGTACTGATGTTCTCTGTGATGTAGAAATGTCCCTGATGAGGACTGGGCTGGGGTCCCTACACTTGTCTCATAAAGCTCTAAGGTTTTCTGCTTCATCAAGAGTATATGGGACTGCCTTACATTTTGGAAGGGAGACATTTATTTGAAGTTGTAGGGGAAAAGTAGATAACATATAGAGGAAAAAATATTCTTATGTATTTTCACAGGTTCAATTTCAAGAGAAGCTTCTTGAAAACTATTAGCTTATGGAATATTGTCCCATAGAAGTGTGATATACATGCTATGATGCTGGGCATTGTCCTACAGTGTGATTAGTGGGATGAACCTGTCTTCTAGTTTTCAGTGTGACTGTCTTTGTGAAGTATGTCAAGATAGGTAGAAAAAACCTAGGTAGATTCCCTAGAGGTCAAAATAATGCTTCACAATATTTCAGAGAAACATTATTTTAAGACACTTCATGAAAGACATCAGGAGTTAATTTGGCTCCCTAGGTATCTTCTTCTCTCTGTATTTTTAATCCGTGTTTGTATAATGCCACCAAAAGATAAAAGAAGCTGAATCTTTGATGCAGCATTTTTGTCTTTCAGTGTTTGGAGAGCTGAAATATAATTTTTTTTTCTAACGTGGAAGTCCCAGAACCTGTAAATAATTTACACTCCTTTTGAAGTTTCCTTATCAGCTTCACTTCGGCAATATTCAAACAGAGATCAGAGGCAAGATGAATCTTCTCATGGTAGCCTATGACTGTAAGGTAACATGCTGGAATATTTGAAATGTGATATAAATATTTTAATGGTTCAAAAAGTTCAATGTGGCAATGTTCACATTTCATTCATTATGTTACCTCCCTGCATTTAAAAGTTCCTTGCATCTTTTAAAGTAGTTAACTCAATTTCACAAGTTCTGACACATTAAACACATATTACACTGCTCTGAAAGGTGTCTTCATTAGCTTTACCTCGCTAGTAAGCAGAATTAAATGGCTGATGACCCAAATTCAGATTGGTTTGAATACCATGGAAAAACCCACACTGTATCAGAAAACTGCCAGGTGACAGAAACACTGAAATTTGAGTGTTACATGAGCTCAGTGTTCCAGGAAAAGAGGGGGGAAAAGTGTTGATCTTTATAAAATTCTCACCCCAAATCTTATTCAAAAAATCCCAACAAAACTGTCAGAAGGCAATCACACTTAATTTGGTAATTTTAAAAATTTCACTTCCTGATGCAATTCCTACTCTTTACTATGCCTTCTACCTCTTTTCTTCCTTAAAGTAGTTTGTTATTTTGCATTAGTATGGTGAGATTTCACTGCCTTCACTGATTTCTTTCGCTGCAGAGCCCTCTTACAGACCCCTGAGCTTAGTGAAGCCTTCTTTCCTGATGTTTATGGTCTTCATTCAGCATTTTTACTTTTTCTGTTTCTTAAAAGATTGAACACTATTCCTTCAACCCAGCAATAGAGCAGAGCAATATCTGACAATATGCCCTATCTGCACTCCTAATGTTCACTTTAGCACTTCAGCACTCTAAAGGCTACATCTCTTAGAAGATTGGATCAGAACATGCCACTTATTATGTCACAATCTCTGCAATTCCATTCTACTACAGCTTTTACCAAATCTGTATTTAATTCTATCGATTTTTCCCACCAGCCATACCCAAGTCTAAAAAAAATGCTCTGAGAAAGGCTTGTGAAATGGAAATTTGTATTTAGCATGGTCCATAGCTTCCTGTAATGTTTTCCCACTCTACATCTGAGTAGCAAAAAATCATTCCCTTCTCTCTTACCACTATTTACTCTCCTATTAACTAAGTCTACTAGTGGTTAAAAATGCTTTTGTTACTGTTCCTTTCATAGCACATTCATGGCAGACCTCACCATGGCACAGCTCCTGCTTTTTCTTCTATTTCCTCTTTTTTCCATGCCAGAGCTGTTTCAACATTTTTACCTCATCCCATGGGATATTAGTGGGTTTTCTTCTTGTTGTTTGCCTCTAAAATAGTCTAGAATTAAATAATCCCATTCATATTATCTTGTACAGTGGGTAAGTAATTTGAACTCAGTATTAAAACCAAAGAACTCCTGAGATCTGAGTTCTGCTACAAGCTTAGAACCTGGTCTTTAGTCAGTATTTCAGAATGTGTGGAGATCTCCAAGCCTGAACCAACCTGATCTGATCAGCAGGGTGCTGTGCTAGTGTGGCCATTCTGCACTAGAACATCCACAAGCTTGTTTTTGAGATACATTTGAGCTGGTGACTCCGAATCTTTGAGTGCACACCAACATTTCTGGTTTTGAATGGGTTTGTGGAGAGCACCTATGTTGTAGATACACTCATGACCTCTGTGTTCTGGTTTGGTTTTCCATTATTGCCTAACAATATTTGTAGAGTGTGTTGAAGGAATGCTCAATTAACATTTGTGCTGTGCTTTTATTAGAGGGGTTCATTTTATGAACCCTCTGCCTCACTCAGATAATTCCCCTGCCTTTTCTCCTCTGCCCCTGTGCAACCTCATTACATACTCAAACTCTTTTTCTGTAATAAGATGAAGGATTAAACTAATTCAAAGAACATTGGCTCTTTCAAGTGTGTATCAGGAAAATGAGAATGTATTATGTTCTCCTGCTCTTTGAGAGCTCAGCAGAGCCAGCTTTTCACAGGCAGAACTCATGGGTGTTGGGAGCAATGTAGTGGGACAATACGTAGAGATCATAGTATTTGAAGAAAACACAGCATCAACAGCAGCTGTGGCATTTATGATGTGGCATTTATGACAGAGGACTGATGCAGATAATTTCTCAAAGTTCTGTGCAATGCTGTTTTCTTCTGGATATTGGATTATCTTAAAAAATAAAAGTCTACATATGTTTATAGCTTTGCAGGGGCATCCCTTCTGCAAAATAATTCTCTTGAGAACTCCAATGGGGACCATAATATTCTCCTTGTAAAGGCCATATGTCCTCTTTCCAATATTTTTAATTAACATCTTGGTAATTATGTCATGGAATACGGTTCTTAAATATATGTTGACATTTCTTACTCAGAACTGAATTCACATTATGGTTGATGAATATTTTGTTCCTATGTTTCCAGAGTGTGTCAATGTCAAGAAATCAAATGTGCTGTGACAGGAGACACACTGCAGAGCTCATTGCTCGTCTTAAACAGATTGGATGATCTAAGGACAGGTGAAGAGCCTGTTTGAATGGAGTAAAAAAGTACTGTTTATTTCCACTAGGAATGTTTTACACTGTTAGAAGCTTTTTTATAGACATTTAACTCAATGAAAAACAGAACTGATAGAGACAGCTTTTCCTTCAGGGTTAGAGGAGGCTACTGCAGGCAAAATCCACCCTGAACTGGGAATTCTAACCTTACTGGAAGCCATCTTTTATTCATTCCTTTCTATCAGCTAATGTAAATTTGGGGTGGGAATAAATGTTTTCAAAAGCCAAGACATTTCTCAAGTTTTTAATAATGTATAAGTATGAAGCATTTTCTGTTTTGCCTTCATCTCAAAATAGTGGCCTCTTAAATCTGTGCCAATTTCCAGATCCATTATGAATCTTTCTGTCATGTAACATGAAATAAACTGATTTGAAGCCACTACCTGAACATGCAATCTCTAAGACAAATGGTTCTGTAGCAAAATACCTAGAAGACAGTAATTGAGAAGGAAGGCTGTATTATACATCACTTACTCTTAAGGACCCACTACTGCAGAGGGGTCAGCCCCAGGGCTGCAAGAGATACTTTGATATGTGTCTGTGATAAATGTGTATCTCCATTGAGGGCAGGTAGCTCCCTACCTGTTACTTTCCCATCTCTCAGTCACCTTTTCTCTCCCAGCTCCTTTCTAGGCTGGGAGTGCCCAGCGCAGGCCAGGCTGCAAACACAGACAGAGCCCCAGGCTGCCTATGGGAAGAGCCATCCTGTGGATGGGCTCAGGGGTGGGCCAGGCAGATTGACCTAGTCTGAGGAGCCACATTTTGCTTTTGCTGCCCCTTCTGCTGTGTTTTCTGCTCTCGTAAATGAGACAAAACAATGACAACTTTTTCATGACTTAGAGTGGCCAAGAGCTGGCTGGGGCTCTCTGGATAGTTCTGACTCCTGCCAGGAATGAGTGCCTGTCCTTCCCTGGGTGGAGACTGGGAGTGAAGTAGAAGGCAATGCTGCCTCCTGTATCTATGTTCAAGTACTTCTCTATCTGTCTCCTTTATCACTTTGGATTTTCTGCTGTTAAAGCTGCAGTGTCAACAGTACAAGGAGAAGATCCTTGAACTTCAGAAGCCTTCTGGCCTGTTAAAATTAAATCCTACGTGATTTAGGTTTTAGGAATTTGAGCACTTTTATGGCTCATCTATGTGTTAATGATACTGCTTTTAGAAGATATTTAAATCTAAATCTCTTTTGTGAGGAGTATTTTGCCCACAAGTGTTTTGAGAGCAATATCTGACTATTATTATTCTTGTGTGAACAGCTGTGGGGGATTCAGGAGTCACACAGAAAGTTACAAACTTAATTTGTCTCTGAATTACTTGGCACTAACAAGTTTTATGATGTTATGTGTGAGGGAGTCCTTCAGTATGTAACAGCTACTGATAGTGGAAGTTTATAGCAATCAAAAGGGATGTAATCCACACCAAGTTTGTCAGGTCCCTCTTTTGATTTTCTCCCTCTTATAGTTACTGTGATATATCAGAAAGTCAGCAGGGATGATGCAACCTTGACTTACAAAGATATTTTTCTTTGTCAAGATTTAGAAATTGGTAGATATAGATCTGACCTCCAGGCCTGCTGATGCAGCCAGACCCGTTTCCAGCCATGGAGGAAGAAAAATAAAAGGAAAAAACCAGACTCATTCTGATCATTTCATGAGGACTAAAATATGTTGACATGGAAGTTAACAAAGATTACAGTGTAAAAAATGAAACTTTGTTATTGTAATCTCATTCACCACTGTAAAGGAAAAGAAAGTATAAGCTCACATGCACTACTGAAAAGCTCTACATGCTACTGAAAAGAAAGAAAGAAAGAAAGAAAGAAAGAAAGAAAGAAAGAAAGAAAGAAAGAAAGAAAGAAAGAAAGAAAGAAAGAAAGAAAGAAAGAAAGAAAGAAAGAAAGAAAGAAAGAAAGAAAGAAGGGAAATTCATTCTGCTGAGTGAATTATCTTTTTATGATTCAGTCCAGCCAGTCTTCATGTGAAAAATTCAGCATCCTTTTCCTCCTTAATGGTATGCTGAGCAGCTAGAGTCCATCAGAGAGAATGAACTCAGTCTTAAGACTGGATACCACATTGCTGTGGTTGATTCTTCATTAAAGGAATTAATTGCCTTGTGTGATTGCAACCTGCTGCCATGAGGCAACAGTAGGTTTAAAATGGGACTCAAAGGAAATAGCATGGAAGTGTATCAAAATGCAGCAATAAACCAATATTACCTTCTCTTCTTAAAGTGGGAACTTAGTCTCCCTTTGCAAAGATGAAAGATTTAAATATGGTATCAGGATGCAAAGCTAAAAATTGGTACTGCATTGCCTAAGGTATCTAAATACAACATATGGTAAGTGGGGCTGTACAGATACAAGCCCATTTAAAATCCTTTTTGTCAGCAAGACTCAATTGTCATATTTTGTTAGGTCTGTTTTTTGAAGCAAAAGCAGAGCTTATGTGCACATGCAGTGCAAGAAAGGATTTCCTACTATGCCCCAGGAAAACTGACAAACCAAACTATTCTCTAATTGAGTTGTGTTCCACTATACTGAAAAATGTGGTCTTTTTAGCAAACAGCTTTAAAGCTAATTAAAGAGCATCTTTGGTTGTTTTTAAGAAAAATGTTACACAATCATGTCTGCATTTTTAGCTGGGTGCTACAATGTTTGTCCACAGAAATAGCAAATTTTGACATAATCTTTTTAAGTGGTCTGGATATTTTGATGAGAAAGCCAGACACAAGGTAGGCAGGACAGCTGGCAGATCACATTTAAGCTCTGCATTATCATTACTGAAAGACAGAAGTACATCTAAAATATTTGTTTTACAGAAGAACCCACAGAGCTATTATAAAGCAATTTATATCCAAAATGTATTTTGGAGGAAAATGAAGAAACAAGCTTTGTATTCTGTAATATTATAACTAAAAACTTGAAAGAGTGGTGACAAATGGAGTTACATCCAGCTGGTGGCTGGTCACCAGTGATGTTCCCCAGGGTTCAGTGTTGAGGCCAGTCCTGTTTACCATCTTTATCAATGAACTGGATGAGGGGATTGATGGCATCCTCAGTCAGTTTGCAGGTGACACCAAGCCAGGCAGGAGTATTGATCTACTGGAGGGTGGGAAAATCCTTCAGATGGATCTGGGCAGGCTGGATCGATGGGCTGAGGCCAATTGTATGAGGTTCAATAAGACCAAGTGCTGGGTTCTGCCCTTGGATGGTAAACAACCACCTGCTAGGCTACAGGCTGGGGGCAGAGTGTCTGGAAAACTGCACTGTGGGAAAGGACCTGGGGGTGTTGGTCAACAGCAGCTGAACATGAGCCAGCAGTGCCCAGGTGGCCAAGAAGGCCAATGGCATCCTGGCCTGTGTCAGCAACAGTGTGGCCAGAGGGACCAGGGCAGGGATTGTCCCTCTGTATTCGGCACTGGTGGGGCCACACCTCGAATGTTCAGTGGAGTGAATCTGGAGAAGGGCAACAGAGCTGGTGGAGGGTCTGGAGCACCTTATGAGGAGCAGCTGAAGGAGCTGAGTTTGTTTGTCCTGGAGGAGTCTTGGTGGGACCTTATTGTAATCCACTCTACCTGAAGGGAGGTTTTAATGGACTGTGGGTCAGACTCTTCTCCCAAGTAACACAAAACAGGAGAAGAGAAAAAGGAGTCAGATTGTACCAGGGGAGGTTTTGATTGGATATTAGGAAAAAATTCTTCACTGAAAGGGTGGTCAGGCATTGGAACAGTCTGCCCAGGGAATTGGTGAAATTACCATCCCTGGAATTGTTCAAAAGACATCTGGATGTGGCACCTGGGGACGTGATTTAGTAGTGAACAGGGCAATGCCAGGTTAACAGCTGGACTTGATGATCTTAGAGGTCTTTTGAAGCTTAATGGCTTATGATTATACAAACTCATATAATTTGGTGTTCCTCAGAAATTATTTGCAACTTAAACAGTACAAACCATGCTGTTTCACAAACATAGCAGTAAAACAGAGGAAAATCAAAAGTGAAAACTGAACAGTGATTTTTTTTTTTCCTTTGTCAGGCTTAAGAAAAATGATTGAAAAATTAATAGCCTGGAGATTGAGGGTATTGTAGTGATTAACAGTCATTTTCCAGAACAAAATATAATGATGATTTGGACAGTTTTTGCAAATAAAAATGCTGTTCCAGTGAACCTAAAACTCCTCCAAGTAAAGAAGAAGGTTAAAAAGTTCTACCAATTAAAGGAGCCATTTCTCTGCAAATATTTCTAAAAAGTCTGGTTTTGATTGGCACTGTCTTCCAAGATAACTTAGCCAAATTCCTAGCTGAGATCAAGAATAAGAAGCAATATTTCATGGCATCTAAAGGAATGTATGTATCTAAAGGATGCTCATTAATTTCCTAAACTTGTTGAATATCACAGTAAAATATTGGGAAACCTGACTGGAAAATTTTAGTACCATCAGAAATCCTCCTCAAGCATTTTCAGGGAATGGCCAAAATACCGTAAGACTGGTAAAAGAAAAACACAAAGAGTAGTTCTCAGAAGGAAAGTTGTTATTCCAAAGAAAATAATTTCTTCTTCATGACCCTGTTTGACACAGCTGAGAGAATGGCCTGTGGAATAAATCTATCTATGTACCTGATAGGGAATGGAACATTCCTCATAAGACACTTTAAAGAAGAGATTGGGTAAAAAACCCTGTTTGAAGGGTCACTGGTTGTATTTAAAGCAGAAGCATGGAGTAGATTATTTCCTGAGGTTCTTTCCAGCTCTGTTCTACAATTCTGATGCTCTATAGAATTAAATGAGTGCAGAAGTCACTGTGGTTTTGAAACTTTAACTATGTTTTTATTCTCATGAACTATTTTATTTTCTGTTCCTGCAGATGCAGTGACTGACCAGGCCACATTTGCCATGAAGAGATGTTTACCCAATACATTTAAAATTTATCTGGATGATGAAAGATTAACACTGTTTTGAAGTTAATTTATGGCTTGTGACATACACATCAATACCCTTTCAAAACTTTGGAGAGACTTTGCAAAGAGACAATTCCATTATTTACACAACTGAATTAAAAAATCTTAAAATTACATTGCCTCTTTGGGATTTTACTTGTTTACTTAATGGGCCTCTTGACATAAAAGCATTTTTGGCAGACACATTAATAGTCACTGAAGTAAAGGACTGATTTAAAACAGCTGATTTTCTTCCCATTACCTCCTGCTGTAGCAGTGCAACAGTAGCCAAAATAACATGGAGCTCACAGCACACATGATGAGGCACGGTCTATTTTTTTGTCCAGACTTTAAAATCCCAGTGAAAAGCTGATTCTACGTCTATTTCTGATGGTGGCATACACTTGTATTCTCATCGGGCCCGGTTCAGACCCTTGCAATGTGCTGAAGTAGTAAAAAAATGGTCACAGACTTCAGCCTAAGAGATGAAACTAACATGTACATGTCAAAAGGGTAAAAAAAAACCACACAAAAAGCTTTCAATGCAGCAGGACGTACATTTTTATCATTCTAGTTTTTGTGTTGATGTCAAAGGTTTTTTAGTACCAATGAGTGAATGAATTCACTGAATTTTTCATGCTAAAAGTGCTAACAGTGTTTGTGAGGAATAACGAAAAGCATGAGAAAAGGGACATGTTTATTGTGTATTGTTGAACAGTACATTCTGGGAACAAGGAGGACAGAAGCTGAAAAGAAAGTTTCAACAGCTCAGCCCATGAAAAGGTCTAAGATTGAGCAGTCAGGAGAGCTTTTCAGCCGTGGTGAGAGAGGGAGTATTTTAAAACCAGGCTGATGGATCAGGAAGCTGGGCAGGAAAGCTGGCGTGACCGCCAGGTGCGCATCTCCAGAGGCGCGTGTGATGCAGGGCACCTGCACACGCCGCGAGGCCGAGCAGAGCCGCATCTGCCCGTCGCTGCATCCATCCCGCATCGCTTCGCCCCCCAGCACCGCCCGTCCCCGGCTCCGACCGGCGGGACCCGCCCGGGGACCCCGCGGTGCCGCTGCCGCGGCCTCCCCGCGCTGCCCGCGCTGTCCGCGGGATGCCGCGCAAGACATCACACAGACAAACAGCCCCGGGGACCGCGGGGCTCCGGCCCGGCCCAGACCGGAGCGGCCGGCCGGGGGCGGA
>VZTB01012398.1:741627-813898 GCA_013397245.1 Thryothorus ludovicianus
GGACGGGACGGGACGGGAAGGGAGCCCGGGGCGGGGGCGGCGGCGGCGGGGCGCGCATCCCTTCCTCTGCTTTCCGCTCGGCTCCTCTCTACTCCAGAGTTGGCGTCGGCGCGGGGGTAAACCTGAGCGGCCCCGCGCCTTGGGGAAGGGGCGAGGAGGAGGAAATTAAGGGGAAAAAATGCGGCGGCTGGAGCTGGTAGCGCTGCGATGGAGAAGTTGGCGGCGGAGCTCGGGGCGCAGCACCTGTTAGCAGCCGGCGGCGGGCCCGGCGCGGCGCCGCCGCTCCCCCGCCCGCCTCTGGGTGCAGCCAGCGGCCTCGGGCTGGGCAAGGCGAGGCATCATCTCTCCATCCTCCCAGACCGCCTATAAATGAAAATCGGAGATGCGATTTTTCGGTTCTTTTCCTCCATTCCGTACTGAGATTCTATGTGCATCTGTGGTTTTGGGGTTTTTAAGTTGTCTATGCATACAGAATCCAGCTTGGCGTGTATAGAAATACTCCTCTGCATGAACAAATTTTTTAAATTGCCGCTTACTTCTGGATTCCAGGCATGATCATGAGCGTTGGTGTTCAGTGTACTCATGCTTAATATCCTGAGAAGTGTGTACTGGCTATAAGCCACCCGAAGCCAAAAATCATGGTGAATCTAGGTGAATTGGGTTTTTAACAGACAGTCTGTGCTTGAGAAAAAGGAACACTCACTGACCATCCATCACCTTTTCCAGGATATATTCATGTGGGTACCTAAATGTAATTGACTTTTTTCAAGAATAATTTGGATCCAAGTTTGTGATTTTGCCAAAAAAACATCACCCACCATTTAGAGGTAGAGTAGGGACCAGGAAAGCCTTTCTGCACTGTTGTTGTCTGAGTGCTGACTTCAGCTGGAGGTGTTTGTTGGGAGCCAAATCTAATCCTTGTGTTGTTGTTCTGTTTCATTAATGCAATGACTGTTTTGTCTTGTTCTCTTCCGAAAGTCCACTCTGAGGGGGTGTCAGGCTCTGCCTTTCTGATGGTAGCAGTTGCCTGTCCAAGTGTCTCTTCCCTTTGGCTTTATTTCTAAGAACTTTTTTTTAGGAAAACCACAATGGGGAGGAAAGCATAATTTCTACTGATATGAGATCCTCCTGGTAACTGGAGTATTCAGAAGAAATTTTACAATTGTCAGATCATTTTCCTATGGTCCTTCTAAGCACAATCAACAAGCTCCCTGTGTCCATCTTTTGTTTCCTAAGCACTGAGCTGAAGTGGAATGCCCCATAGCACAGCAGCAGGTTTTACCCAGAATCGCAATGGGGCATGCCAAAGCTGGGACTAGTGCTGCCCATTCTCTTTCTATACTCTCCTTTATTCTTGCTGTCCCATGTTCCACGTAACTTCTACACTAATTCTGTGTGTTGCAGGAGTCACAAAGCACTGTTGCTTTGCTTCTCTCAGAACAGTTCCCAGTGCAAATGTGTCTTACGCTTACTAAGGTTATTAATGCATCAGTTTACAGTGAAATATGCTTCTCTCCCCGATCCTTTGGGGGTTAACTTGTTGTTTTCCTTTGTCACAAGAAGTGACAATTGATAGCTTTTGTTTCAGTGTGAGGTGAAGGTGAGGCAGTACACCTCAGGAGGAAAGGATGGAGTACGGTGGAGCTGTGTGCCACAAAGCCCTTTGGGTGGTGAGGAAGGCAGGAAGCTGTCAGGGCTGTCAGATCTCTGCCAGTGGGGGCACAGGGCTCATTGAGTCTGCACAGCACAGGGCATGTGGGGAATTTCTCCACGGGATATTTGTGCAATTAACCTTTGATGAGCTGTAGGAAAGGATTTCCTGGGCTCCTTTTCTACTGAAGGAAATTAATCTACTTCTTAAGTGACTGTGCACAGTGGAGGCTGCACTTACCTCTGTTACTCTCCATCGCAGGCCTCTTGTATTTTTCTGAACTGTCAGCCCTTTCCAGTCAAAAAAAAAATCCACACATATAGACATACTCCCAAGGCTCTTGCTACCTTTTCCCTGTTCTAAATGTAAAAGAAGAAAAGACCATTTGTCTGACAATTCAAATTTTATTTTTACTGTAGGGGAGACATAACCGACCATAAAAACACTGCAAATTAAGGAAATCCAGTCCTTGTTTTCAATATGAAACAGAAAATACAGGAAACACTTCAGGAAAATTAAATTGCTAACATAAATCTTGAAAAACGTATCAGTAACATTATGACTGCAGGTGCCGCCCAGCTCATACCAATTTGGATCATACTGAAGACCATGACATAATTTTTTATTCTCTGTCTTCTGATTTTTTTTCCCACTAAAAGCTTCTGTATTTTTCAGGTTGAAGACATGTTTCAACTCTGTTCCCATTAACATTTTTTTCATCACCTGGCTGTTAAATCAATATTCATTTTAGTCTGTCAGAAGCAGGGAGGGAGGGCAGCTCACCCCTGGGCATCTGACAGCAACCCCCTAACCCCTGATAAAAGCATCACGTGCTCTTAGCCTGGATGCAGCACTCAGCACCTCCCAAAACCAGGCTTTTATGCTGGAAGCAAAAGTCTGTACCTATGAGAAGTGGCTATTTCTGAGGTTACCAAGACTACAAGAGCACTCTGAAATCACTGAACAGCACACAGAAATGAGCCATTCATACAGCTTAGCAGTGGCTGAGCATCTTTGGCACAGCATCTTGAGATGTACAGCATTACTTCAATTAAAATATGGATTTAAAATGGAAACCAAATGATAGCTGCTAATAGGCATTAACTAGGTGTGAGTCCTGCTCATTAGCACAATGGGCCTTAAACCAAAATCAATCAGAGCACCAGCAGAACAGAGGACACCCAACTCTGCTCAATCAACTACTGATTGGAGATGAGCACACTAATGCAAAAATGCTTACTTTAACCACAGATTTAATAGTTACAGTCTAAAGCTGTTCTTCATGGCATATCTAATAAATACAATGCAGCTGAGGTGGTGGTTGTTCAAGCTGCACTTAGGAGGAGGCCAGATTTTAACTGTTCATAACACACTGTAGGATCACTGAGGCTGCAAGTGGTCGTAACCAAAGTAACCAAATTTACACACACACTGCTTCTGTGTTTACATCAGGGGCTCTAAGGTACAGATCATTTATGCTGGCTCACAAGACATCTAACAAAGCCAACTTGGGCCCACAATGAGCTGTGCAAAGATGTGATAACACACAAAAGCAATTTATAGGAACATATATTCTACAGTATCCTGTAAAAATAAATTAAAAGGTAACCATTGCGTGTACACTGTTAAGCATCTCAGTTTAGATAGTACCTATTTTTCTACAAAATATTTATGTGTCTGGTATTCATCAGTTAAAATCAAGTGGATTCTCAGTGTTCAAAACTTCTTTGTAAACAGTTTCTGAGAATTTGAAGTACAAGAAGTTGAATTTTTTGTGTATAGTTTAATGATTAAAAGTTATATTTTTATAATCTTTTGTTTCAACTGGAGTGATGGGGATTTGCTTTAAATATGAAAAGTGATGCCATGCTTCAGGAGGGAAACAAATGAACAAGTTTGGTACAGGAAGCAAAACCATTATAAAATAAAGTTAATTTCATTGCTTTCATTCTCTCTATTACTCTTCTAGGACTTCAGGTCTGGTCAGTGATCATTTGAGTCACTTGAAGCCTTTCATTGGCAGTAATTCAGGTCACGTTCCCCAAAACAGGGACGTGGTCCTTGGTGCATCTTGAAGAAACTAAATAGCTTCCTACTACCATGTCAGAATAACAATCCTTGTTTCCACATTAAACATACATTACTAAGAGCTATATAACTTCTGAAAAGCCCTAGAATTCACAGGATGAACTAAGTTCATTTAGGGTCAATAATGTCATGCAAGTGATTTATAAGAAAATATTATAATAGCAGATTCTATAAACTTTAATTTAAAATATCCTTTCATTTTGACTTATGGAATCATGACATCATTGCCATTATGTCACTTAAAGGTTGGAAAACACTTTTAAGATCTAATTCAGCCATTAATGTAGTACTGCCAAGTCCACCATTAAACCATAACCTTAACTGCCACATCTACACATTTTTTAACTACCTCCAGGGATGGTGATTCAGCCACTTCCCTGGGTAGCCTGTTCTAGTACTTGACAACACTATGCATGAAGAAATGTTTCCTAATATCCAATCTAAATCTCCTCTGGCCCAACCTGAGGCTGTTTCAAATTCGCCCTGCCAATTGTTGCTTGGGAGGAGACCGACCTCCACCTGCCTAGAGCCTTCTTCCAGGTGGATGTAGAGAGCAATGAGGTTCCCTGGAGCCTGCTTTTTCTCCAGACTAAATACCGCCAGCTCCCTCAGCCACTCCTTATCAGACTTGTGCTCCAGATCTTTCACCAGTTTTGTAGTGACATTTTCCAGCAGACTTGGACAGCCCATGTGCGTGCTGCAAAGCTGGTGTGTGCATGGAGGCTGTACTTGGTGTTCTTGGACACCCAGCCACCTGAACAGAGCTGCTGCATTTCCAGAAATCCCAGACATAGGTCCAGTGTCCTTTAATTCCTTTCTAATGAGATTTCTGGATGTTAGAGGATACACAATTGGGATCTGCTATACTCCACTGTATCAGCATGGAGGAACCAGAGTGCAGGATAATACTGCATTTGTTTTCCCACTATTTCTTTATCTATTCTCCATCTCAGGGGTTGAGAGTCATTCAAAGCCTTTATTAGCTGTGTGCTTTCTTACAGCAAGGTAATCTTAAGGTATTAAAAAAGAGAGAGTTTAGATTTGTGGTTTGGGTAGGTTATTCCCACCAGCTCAAAACAGAATCCAGGCTGCTTGCTCAATGTGAGCTGCATGTGTCTTTGTGTCCATACATGTGTCCCCAGTAAAGCTCCAGGGAAAGACACAGACCTTTCAGTCCTGCTTGCACTTGGGGAGTCTGTCTTTGACAGTGCTAAATAGTGGCCACTTGGAAGCTTTGACATTATTAGTGTATGCTTAAGACTGTTTGGTTTTTTTTCTTTAAAAAGTGGAATCACCAAAAAGCTCTTTGCCAAACCAATGGAGAGCTGGGATTAAAAGATGCGTGAACAACTCCTTGTCAAAAGCTGTCCTGATTATAATCTAAGACCTAAGACAAAACCTCTTTGACCTATAGCATTAAACATGGATTATGTTAGCTAGAAGCTTGTAGTCATTCTTTTATATAACCAGTTCAGTGCTCACTTATCTACATAATAGGGCACTGACCATTACTCTACCAGCTCTGCCTTCTTCCAAAGGTTAAATTTTCTCTGTCATTCTTTGATTCCCCCAGAATCTCTTGACTAATAATAAATAGAATCAAAGCATCAGGAAGCTGAAAGAGCAGATGTGAGTTTAACTAATGAGTTCTCGGATCCTTTGGTTC
Source organism: Thryothorus ludovicianus (assembly GCA_013397245.1). Classification (NCBI taxonomy): domain Eukaryota; kingdom Metazoa; phylum Chordata; class Aves; order Passeriformes; family Certhiidae; genus Thryothorus; species Thryothorus ludovicianus. The sequence goes on from VZTB01012398.1 coordinate 747,033, forward strand.
AATCTTATGTCCTGATGTCTTGCTGTGGTATAGCACAGCCAGTGGGAACAGCTGTATAATCCAGATGTTGCCAAAATCCTGTTTCGTGGGCAGAAATCATTGCCCTTATCCAGGATGTTGCCAACAGTTGAGGTGAGAATAATTTTCTTTCTGCTGGCTGCTTGGCACAATTGCATTAGATTTTTATTAGTGTGGGGAACAAAAGGAATCCCTTTTCTTATCACTGCAGACTACATTTCCAAGTCTTGTATAGGAGAAAGTTCTGTTCCAGCAAAGCTTTTGAAAATTCATTGGTGATTTGGGCATACTGTTTTTATAAAGTGTTGATGCTGCACTTTGGAGGAGGCTGTTGTTCCAGGATTGTGCTTGTAATTGCTGTCAAAAGATGTTAAAAACAGTGATTCCAATCCAGCAAAACACTTAAACATTTACTGCACTTGGAACACGTGTATATTGTTCCAGTAACATCAGCAGGAATGTCCACTTGCTTAAAATGAGGTATCTTAAAACCTGGCATAGATCAAGAGAGAATGCTTTGCAATTCATAGAAAAATATCCTAGGAGAGCTGGAGGAAACCTGCTATTGGTCATAGTATTAATTCAGGGAAGCCTGAGACTAAGTGTTTTGGAGTGACTGTGCTTTCATTAATTGATGAATTTCTCATAGGAGCTCTTACATGTTGGAAGAGGAGGGTGTGGTAGGAGGTGAGTGGTGGGGAAGGGAAAGTAGGATGTGGCTCATGTGGCACATGTGTTTGTGCACATGGATTAGAAGAAACTGGAAATAATTTATTCGTATTTTGTTAACTGTGAGACTAATTCTGTGACACGTTTAATATTTTTTGAAATAATTTACTTTATTTTCAGCAGTTATATGCTGAAAACCTCACAAAGAGAGCAGATTTCGCCTATTTCAGTCTTTGTTGAGTGTGGAAAGGAGGTTTGTAATACAATAGCAAGTAGACATTCACATGTTTTACAGATGTAAAGCATTTCAAAACACAGCACATTGCAGCAGTAGCTGGGGTCCTGTTGCACACAGAGAATAGCTGGAGATGGCAGGTGAGAGGAGTGAAGACTGAATCAGCACTACATTCATGCCCAATATCTTGTTGAAGTGCCTGTTTTTTCTTGAACAGTAGGAGCCCAGCCCTGTCCTACACTGAGCAATAATTCTTGTGGCAGACTCGATGAGAGTGGAGTTTCTGGGTAGGAGCTGAATAGCCCAATTGAGTCCTAAGAATCCATAGGCTGGAAAATCTTAACTGGTTATAGATTGGGGTGGCAGTGGTGGAGGTGTTATCTTTTGGCTAATTTATGATGAATTTCTCAATTCATTGATGAGCTACAAACACAGGGGTGGAGATCTTGGTTTAAGTTTTGTTGACAATGGCCATTAGGAAGCTCGTTTCACCATCTTCCTAACCTCATTCCCATAACAGACAAAAGCAAAATACTCCAAATGATTCAAAGGGTTGTATAGGATTAAGTAAAGCAGTGCCATCCTTTGGTGACCATACACCATCAAATTAAATCATTCATCAAAGATCAGACCATTTAAATGGAGTGCAGTGATGTGGAAAGCAGAAAATCAGAGTATCAACCCAACTAAATTCAGCAGTGACCAGCTCTGTTAGTTTGCTGTGTCTCTCTGCTGGACTCTTTGAAAGTGTTTTTGGTCATGAATTGCATTTCCTACCTGAGCTAGTGAGGTCTGTTGTAGTCCTCTGTCTGTTGTTTCAGCAGATGTTTTGGTTTGATGAGTATAGTATCCTATACAGAATTACTATTAACCCCTTCCTCTACTCAAAGGGATGATGGTTTTTCAAGGTGTCTTTGATGGCTCCCTGTGATTGTTGTAAATGCTTTCAGATACATGCTGAAGTGTGAAAGGAAGATCCTTGAAAATTNCACTTTCAAATAGTGAAAGGAAGATCCTTGAAAATTGATTGTAAACTGATCATAGTTGTGTGGTTTGATCAGTGGCTTGATCTACTTCTTGTGCTAGTTAATGTGTTGGGATTGTTCCATTTCCATGGAATGGAAGCCCTTGGCAAACAGGATCCTAACATTTCATATGCAAGTTATGAACACTTTGGAACAAAAAAGGGGTCAGAATGAAATGTATGAACTCCTTGACATCTTTCTTGAAGGTGCTGCAGGGTCAGGGTGTGCAGTCCTGTCTGCTCTGGTGCTGCAGTGAGGAATGTCTGTCCTTACACAGGACACTGAATAGGAGCAGAACACGTGGCCAGCTGTGACACAGAGACCAGAGCACTTACAGACTGTGCTTTGCAGTGCTGGCAGGATTGCATGGAGCAGAGGCAGTACAGGGTGGAAATCTCTCCCTGTGAGCACGAGCAGGAGGGCACGGCAGCCAGAACTGGTGCTGTGAGCGGTACTCGCTGCCCACGGGCTCACACACACACCCAGTGCTCTCAGCCTGTCTCACAGCACCAGCCTTTTGAAATGACACCTGCTCTGACACTGAATCTGTAATCTTAGCTGACTTCCACACTCCTGGTAGCTGCCAGAGCCCAAACCTGCCAAGGGCAGCTAATTAGAAATCATTACTGTTATGGTCACTTCAGAAAAGCTCAGCACTTCTGTGAAGCAGCTGCTGGATACAGGGCCGTTTCCTTTTGCTTTGCAAAGTGAGTATCACTAGTGTGGAAATGTTTTAAAAAGTAGTAATATTAAAAGCTGTTAGCCTCAGCTGGTTCTGTTTGTTGTAATTTTGTTTGTAAACCTTTCAAATATTACAAAAGGGGGAACACCCTGGGGAATGAGCCTGCATAGCTAAAACAAAACCAAACTTCCGCTGTGGCTTTTTCTTTTTCCCTGCCAAAACAGCTGGAAGAGCATTTGCAAAATGTGGGATAGTATGTGGGTTCTGTGATGGATAAAAGAGACCAGTACCAGAGTTGCTGCATGGAAGGGGAAAAGACAGCTGTGTCTCTTTGACTGATGTGTAGAGATTTTGAGGTGTGTGTTCAGAGAGAAAAAAGTAACAATAGGACTGATGCAGAAACAAAAATATTAAAATTTAAAATTTTAGAAGAATTCTGAGACGTCAGCTGAACCCAAAGACTTGGAGCAGCTGGTCGCCTTTAAATATCTAGACCCTAATTAAATGTATTCCTAAAGTATGTAATTCTCTGAACTTCCCTTCTGCCTAAATGAAGTATATAATTAAATGCCTTGATAAACTGCAATAAGTGCCAAAGCGTTTTGAGGTATTATAATTGCTCTTCTTTTAAAGTGAGCTCCACTTGAAATATGCTGTCTTGCTCCTTTTGTCTTTCTACCTTACCCTCCTTGATGCTCCACATAAGTTTTTATGGATCTTTCTCAGGGGTTTCCTCACAACTTTTCTCTTGTATGCCTATGTAAAATGTTTTCCTTCCAAATCAGCTATGCTCTCCTCTTTCTTCGACTCTCATATCCTCCATCCTTACCTTCTATAAATTATTTCAGATGCTATAGTTGCACCAGCTCCACTCCAAGTCTTACAGAAATTTAAGTTTAGTTCTGGAAGATGGGGGCAAAAGAGTAAAAAATTCTCCTGTTCGTGGGCAAGAGCTACGAATGCATCAGAACAGCAAACTAAAATGCTGCAATCGCTGAAACTCTAAGCAACATGGCAGAAACTTTCCCAGTTGAATTACTAGACAGAAGCCTGTTAGTATGTCTTTACTGGGCTGCAGGTTAGTAAAAGTTGAGTAAAACTTGTTGCAGAATCTAAATCTCAGGAATGGAAATGTCATCTCCTTTGCTCTGTTTTCTGTTTTGGTTGTTCTTCAGCTAGAGCAGAGTAGCTTACAACCTCAGTCTGAAAGTTCTGAATTTTCCTCTTGATGCTGAGCCCAGCAGTCACTTGTGAGCAAGATATTGAAAATTCATTCACAAACACTCTTCTCTCTTTGTCTGTGCTATGAGATCTTTCCCCTCACAGATCCAGAGGTCACCTTCATTAAATATGTGGTTATTAACATAAAGGCATGCCAAATGGTTATTCTGTGATAGGACCCAGGCTATGAAATGGTTCATTCTGTGTTGGTCTCTGAGCTGTCTGATTGAGCATGTGGTGAAACTCTGCAGATGAGCAAGGTGCTGAAATTTGTTGTCAGGGTGGCAGATGTTTTATTCTCCTGGTGCGTTCTCTGGCATTTCTCAAGGACATGAAACAGAAGCAGAAGAAATTGAATTTCTGTGCTTGCTCTCTCCCTTGTTCTCCAAGGTAGTTTTGCAACTCATTTCTCCTGTAATTTTATCAAGTGTGAGAAGAGACATGTACCTCCTGACTTCTCTTACAACAGTCCTTTATACTTTCACAGGTAACCTTTACCCAGCCAGCTGTAGTTTTCAGCATGGGTGGTTTTCATGGTACATATCTTGCTTATCACTTCAGTGTACATAATACCCCTAACAGCACTATAAAGATGGGTATTTGGATGACTAAATAAACATTGCTGCCTGTAAAACGTTTGTCTCCTGACCTGTGGTCTGCACAGTACATGTCTGGCAGAAGGGAGGGCACGGAGAAGGCAGAAGACAATGTGCTGATGTAAGCTGCAGTCTGGGATGCCATAATAACAATCCCTTGGTGTGCCTTAAAGCCTTCAGGTGCCAGCATATGCCATGGGTCATGCTGACAAGTGAAGGGAAATGGGAAGAAGAAGCAAAGGTGGGTTTGGCCAAAGTCTGCTGTCTCCCTTGAGGACACAACATTTGAATTGTAGAGAATGATTTGAATTGTAGAGAATGCTGTCCAGCTCTAAGGACCCAGCTCACTATTTCTGTCACTGTTGGCTTTGGAAATGGAAAAGTCAGCTGTTACTAAAAATCTTAAGACTCTGTTCTAGAGAACAATCAGTAGGAGAGCCTCTTCTGTAATTACAGTTGGTCTTGTTTTGCCACCTGATCTTTGCTGTTTGAAAACTAAACACATAGTTTTACACTCTAAGTTTAGCCTTGCCTAATCAAGGATCTAAGTTCATTAGTGCCAACAGATTCAATAATTTCTTAGCTTTAGATTTTTCTATTATTAAAAAAAAAAATCAATACTTTGTATTGCCCATAGGTTATGGTGATAATTCAACTGGACTCCATCACATCCATGATATCTTGTGTTACAGAAATATGTAACATTTATGATATGAGTGCCTCTCCATACTTACTCTAGAGATCTCAGAGACACTACAATATAAGCAGCCATCAGGCATATACTGTAAATTTGTGTGAGATGTGACTGGGACCTTGCACCCCAACACTGTGATGATCTGTGGTGCCTCTGCTCTGTCCTGCAGGACCATGCCATGACCAGGGAGGTGAGGGACCATAAACTGGGCCAGCATGGGCAAGCACACATAGGGTGGCAGCCAGAGACAGACAATACAGCTGTGTCTGTTGCTCATTGTATTTCAGGGTTGTTCTCCCACTGCTGCATCCAGCAGTGACCTACAACTTACAGAGTTCAACCTCTAATGAGATTTTCATTCTCATAAACCTCAAAACTTTTCATGAAGAGTGTAAAGTTTCGCCTGAAATTAAATGATACAGAGAGGAAGGCTGGACTGTCCCACGAGGCCACAGAGGAGATAAGGGTCTTAGTGAGCACTTATTCCCAGTTTGGTGCTCTTTAGTGTGGAAGCTTAAACTGGCCATTGGGTGCAGAGGCAAAGCAGCAAATCCTTCTTATTCCACATGTGCAGTTAGGTGGTCCAGCAGGTAATGCTCAGAGCATTCCTCAAGTTCTTCTGGACATTAATGAAGTTATAGCTTGAAGCTTATAGCCCTGTCTTTTAGTACTGGTTTCATGAGTATCAAGCTCTGATTTTTATGTTGTTTTTTGGTTTTTTTGCTGTTATTGTTTGGGTTTTTTAAACTATGATGTTGTTTCCTTCAACATGAATCTGGTAGGTGATCTTACAGAAGTTTGGAAAACTGGGACTTTATACTCTGGACCATTTCAGTAAAGCTTGGCCAAGAAGCAGAACAGGATGCTTCCCCAAAAATAAGCAGCATCTTTCTGCGTGCTGATTTTGACAGAAACCCTGACATGGGTTTAGGAGTAATAGAGCTCATATACAACTCTTTGCCTCAGGATTATACTATGCTCCTGTCAGTCCTAGTACTCATCCTGTTCACTGCCTGTCTCACAGGAGCAGCAGAGTGGTGACAACAGAGGAGATGCAGCAGCTGTCACACCTATTTACAGCTTCTCAGTCACTGATGTGAAAATAAACAAACATGATATTCTTGCAGTTGCATTGTTAGCAATTTATTTTTAAAATCAGTCACTTGAAAAATATTGAGGCACAGGTAAAATAGCTCTGTCAGCACTTTCTGTGTGGTTTGCAGCCTACTGCTTGACCTGAGAATTTCACTCTGTTTCTGTTAACTTAATAGAAGAGTTAAGGTCAAGGCCACATACCACATTTCTCTTCTGAGTGAAGTTGTATCAAGGAGGGATGTGGCTCAACAAATCAAGGAACACGCTGATTCTTGTCCGCTGCTGCCGTTTTATTCCCTGATTTTATTACTAGCTCAGCAGCGATGAGTAATTCTCACATGTAAACAAATAATATTTACTGTAAGAAAGGCCAAGTAAATTTGCAGTTGAGCAAACATTTAAAGAAATAACAATTAGAGATTGTGTTCCTATTTTGTTTGAAAATGTGGAGGGGAAAAGAAATTGAAAATATCAACATTTTCTCTTGGATATCCAAGAAACAAATGCTGAAGCTCATATTTTCCATCACTGCATCCCCAGAAATGTGGGCATTATACTTGTTGTATTTAGTCAGTAAATTTTTATTAAAATCAAACAGTGGCTGACAATAGATATGTAAAAAAACAGAAACTCAAGAAAGTTGTTAGGATTAAAATCTGTGATCTATTTTGGGGGCTGAAGTGGGACAATCCAGATAAACAGAAGGAGGGTGAGTCCATAATATCCCATGAAGACACGGCATTTAGGGACGTGAATGTTGTGCTCTGTTTTTCCTTTTGTCTGCATTCCTCCCCCTCAAAGCTGTGGAGGGGACCACACAGAAAAAGCATCTTATGGCAGGATCTGTATGTTTGGCTTGAAGTTGAGAGCCATCATCCCTTGAGTGCACCAGGCTGGTTACATGGTTTGATCATTGGTAATTGCCCCTTAGCAGCTGTGTCTTGAAGAGACATTCCAGCACAGTGGCAGCTACAGAGGGCTTTTGGAATCAGGCTGACCTGCTGTCAGTGCTCCTGACTGGGACTGACCTCTCCATCTGCTTTTGGAGTGTGTGCGAAACTGTATGGCTGTGTGGACTTAACAGCTCGACAGGGATGGTGCTTTCAGGGATGTGATGACAGAGCTGTGATGAAAACATTTTACCCTTCTTTGTTGGGAGGCTTTATCTCTCTCACTGCCACCTTGCTTTACTGGGCTACTGCATCTTTCCACCTATTTCCTGAGTCACAGCAAAACGTGGCAGATTTTGAGTGTCTCTGCCGCCATTTGACCCTCCTTTCTGTGGTTCTGTGTGATGGTACTGTTCTTTTCTGCCTGCCTCATCAGCTAGTATCAAATAATTTGGGTGCCTATCTCTGAAAACCGCCAAGGATGTATTTATTTATTCATTCAGTAACTTATATTCTGTGTAGGATCTCATACCTAGTTGTGCTACCTCCTGATTTCGGTATCTCTGGTTCATCATCAGGAGAGCTCAGCATTTCCCTTGAGGCACCTGATTGTAGCTTCCAAAGCATAGCATTCAGCATCTTTGGCCTTTTTGTTTTTCCTCCCACTTATTTTTTTTCTTCTGTTTTTCTAATTAATCATAAAGTTGACTTGCTTTTGTGATCCCTAGAATTACTGGAACCAGTGCTTCAAGCAGCACAATTCCCAGTCGTATATCAAACGTGATACTGTTTTTACTATAGGAGGTTTTATTTCATATACAGTCTGGGCTACATTTATTTTTGTAGGTCAAATTTAACTGGGGGCTCTGCTGCCCAAACCATGGACTGGGTTTATGTTGTGGGAACCATCAGCAAAAACTTGAATCCAGAACTGGATTTCTTTTCATTTTAATTGTTTCACAGAAGCCACTAGAAAGCCTCCAAATCTGTTGTTTGAAAAATGTGACACACTCTCAAAGAGACAGGTTGATGGGAACAATTGCTGCTAAAAAGCAGGAAGCAAAGGAGCAGTGAGGGCATATGTGCATTCATGTCATGTCAACCTGATGCTGACCAGAGGGAGCCAGCCCCCACCTTCCTCCCTGCCCAGGAAAGCCCCACAGCGACAGGATGCCACCTGACCTTATTGCCACATAAGGACAGGGTGAGTGAGCCCTGGCCATGTCACCAGTGTGCAGGAGCAGGCAGCCCCCTGTTCGTGAGCCTTGGGCAGAGCAGTGGTCCCCATGTCCCGAGGAGCACCTGGGGAAGCAGCAGGGGTGGGGGATGGCACTGCTCTTCTGCTGCCCATCTGCCACTGCCCACCAGCATCCCTGCTCCTGTCTGCAGAGCAGAAGTGCCTTAACTGAAGAGCAAAAGGGGAATCCAGGAGAAGGGGATTTCTGACACATTTGTTCCATCCAGGTCCTGTTTCTGCATTGAGTGCTCAATGCTGAGAGCAGCCATAAATTATCTGTCGGAATAAATGCAGGCTTTGCCTGCATGATATAGATATGATCCAGAGAAAACAATGCTGAAAACATTGTGTTAGAATTGTCACATGTGGGATACATATAGTAGAACTGAAAAAAAACCACACAGGAGTCACAAGCAGATGTAAATCCGCTTGCTAATATGTCTTGCAGGCAGTGTCAGGGGTGTTTTGGTGATAGCTGCTCCTGCAGCAGAGCAGGCAGCATGAATGCAGTGCCCAGAAACTGCTCAGAATCCGTGAGTAAAACGCAAATTAGCTTTGCACAGACCTATGGAAGGAAAAATATAAGCTGAGGAAATAACAAGCAAGTGATGTGCACTCTGCTCTTCGCTAAATGCAGAGCAAACTGGAAGTGCTCTGAACATCTGGAAACTTAAAATTGTTAACCAGAGAAACAAGCAAATGTTTTGTTCATTCATGTTTGGCCTTTTCTTCATCTGTCTCAAATGAGGAGCATTTATATCATAAATAAACACTTGTGTCAACCATAGCATCCATTCTGTATTTACCTTCAAAAATATCATCAAATTCCAGCTGCCATGATTTCATCCATTAATCACATTTTGTATTTCAGGGCTGTCTTTTCCTATATATGTCCTCAACCTTGCATTTAGTTTCACACATTCACACAAAGCCACTTTATTGTTTTTTTTCCATAGTACCTGTTGAAAACTGTCCTTTTTTAAAGTTGGTAAAATACTGGCCCATGGCTGGACTGCTGGTGTATGTAACCTTCCAGTTGGACTTCTCTCTCATTGCCATCTTTGCCCTGCTTCCATTCCTTTATTCTTGGGATTGATCAAGACCTTTTTCTTTATTTTCACATGTCCTGTGGAATCCTTATATTTAACTAGAATTGTTAATACCTAGACAGAGAAAAAAACTTAAGACATTTCAAATCACAGGCATTGGAATGTTTAGCCCACTGAGCACCATTTTGAAGTATTTTTGTCTTTTTCTTCACATCCGTGGAGAAAACAAGCATGATTATATTCCCATACATGAATCCATGTATGTCTGAAGCTGTCAGCCTGACAGTGATCCTCCCAAGAAATGCTCCATAGTCACTGGCTGTGTATCATCCAACTACTGTATTCCAGGTAGCAGTGCCCTTTTCTTCTAACCAATGAACTGGGGTACAGAGACCCCAACACCAGCCTGTGTTTATCTCATTTTGGCCAACTGTCTTCAATGTCTTTCATATCAGGGCTTTAAGCCAAACAAATGAAAGAACAATCAATTAAAATGACAATCAAAAAAAATGGAGATTAATTAGTTTAAATAATGAAGATAACTAGAGAACAACTCTGAAGGTTGCTTACAGTGGTGGTAAATTCTGTTAGCTCTTCAGTTTTGATGCTCTCACCTCAGCAGCAATTCAGTGCAGCTGACAGAAAGGAATCATTGCTTTATTTGTGCAAATTTCCTTTCACTGAAGCAGTCTGAGTTGCCTTGCTTCTTCACTCCCTGGTCAGGCAGTCCTCCTGAGCACCCAGCTCAGCCCTGTGAGTGGGAAAGGGCAGCTTGTTCACATCTGTGTGCACCTGCCTGCCCTCCTCTTCCCTCAGTGCAGCATTTTTAGTAATTGAGATAAAAACAGTCTTGTGTCATCACAAATGCATCTGCTTTCAGATCTGGATTTCCACAGCATGTGTTCAGACCTGGTTTTCATGCATCACTGCATTATAAGGACTCCATTTGCGTAGTCCATTTCATGTTAATCATCGTTTAGATTTTTCACCCTGTCACCGAAACGATGCCTTTATATGTTTACGTCAAGGTGGACTAAAAATGTATTTTCCTCTTTCCAGCCTCCCATGATCAAATGATAATTGGTTGTAGCTTTTCTGCACCATGCCATCTTTTTAACAAAGTCCTTTGAGCAACAAGTTCAAGTTACCCAGTAGGAGTTTGTAGTTGGCTGTGTGAAAGATGAGGTTGTCTGGTATCTTTTCAACAAATCCATGAGTCCTGAAGACAAGAATTTCATTCTATGCTGACTCCATGTCTTTGGAGAGGGTAGAAAAAGCTCGTGTGTAGGATATGAATGATGATGTCTAGAAAGAAGGGGTTATCACCTTGATTTGAAGTCAGCACCTTTCTGTTTTATGTCAGGTATGCTTGGAGTGGTTTGGGTCCAGTTAGCAGTAGTCTGGTTTAGATTAATTTTTTTTCACTTTCAGTATCTTTACAGGAAAAAGAGGCAGATTCATCATGAATCTACCGTTCATCATTTTGTGTCATGATATCATAATAATCTGAAATCATGATACAAAATAGCAGTTCATTTTTTATTAAAATTACATTTAGTCTCCCTGGTAGCTTTTCTTTCATATCTTTTTCACTTGAGAGAACAAGATGGCCAGCAGATGTAAAGGCTATCACCTGGAAAAAACTTTCTTATGTATGGCTTTTAATACTTGATTTCTGAGCTGTGAAGAATAGTCCATCAGTGTTGCTTAAATCAAGCATTTACACTTCAACTATAATGCAAAGCAAAGTCATTAGGGTCAAAGACTTCCTTCTTTGACATGAGAAGTAACCTTTCCTTGTGTTATCCAGCACATTGTGTAAAAATCTGTGATGTTTCACTGGGAGATGTTAATAGCAACTGAAGCATTTATCTTAGTGACATCATGTCTCTTAATCAACAAAAGATCACAGTAACCTTTTGAGAAATCAGAGTACATCAATATCCCTGTAATTCACTCTGTCAAACTTTTCATGTACAAAATATCTTGTCTGCTTTTCTGCAAAGGAAAGAAACATGTCATCATCTAAATTGCAGGCTTAAATGAAGGCCTAAGATGAAAATAATATGGATCAGATAAATGTTTTAAGGCTGTCAGCTCACAGTGGTTCATCCTGTTCTGTCTGTGGATGCCCAAGTACAGTTGGCAGATGCCAATCCTGCATTTTCTTGCTTTTCTGCTGTCATAACTAGAGATCAGCAGGGGTCAGCTGTGCACTTTTCAGCCCCAGAATGTCAAGCAGCTTTTGACCAAAGCCACTGTGTTTTCTGAAAAGAAGAATGAGCATGCACCTGTATTTTAGCCTCTTGATAAAAAGTGTTCAAAATCAGCCTTTGGCTTTACTTTTATTGTTCCAGCAGGAGAACAGCTTGCTGTATTTTGAGTTTGTTCAGTGTTGTGAAGCCATTGGTTCATTAGGATTAGTGAAACAAGCTGTAGATGAGAATGATTAAATATTAACATCAGAATATCACTAGTCCCTTAAGGATTAGAGCAGTTTTGGAATTGGAAGTGAGATGAACTCTAGTAATGTTTAAAGACTCATTAGCTGATCTTGTGGTGGACACTGGAAATGTGCAAAAAGCCCTGGAGAGCTTACAATCAAAGCAGACAAGATAAGGCAAGAAGGACTTTTAAATATGAATAAATGGGAAGATTAGAGTCCATAAAGAAAATTTGTTCCACTTTTCCTTTTTCTTCCTCCTTCATTTTGCAAATAATCAGATTTGTAACACAAATCTTGTTGTGACACGAATCCTGACTGGCTGGTTTTGCTGATGCTTCTCTGCATGTGAACAGGTTTAGCTCTAAGCCCATCTCGTTTGGAGCCTTCATAGGCCACAATCAATTGGTGGCCAGGGCTTGGTTCCAAGTGATAGACAAGGGTTTTCTCGACACAATATGGGCTTTACTTTTCACTGAAAGATAATTGTTTATTCTAAAGGCCAGTGACCCAATGATATTTCCTCAGTAATGAGTTGTGCACTCTATTGCTTTCTAGAATTTATTTTTTTCTTTTTCTACATCAGATCATCAAGAATTAGATGAATTATTATTGTTCCTTCTTTTTTTCTTTTCTTATGGTACAACTGTAAGAAGTTTGAAATAGAAAGGATGGGTATTGATGAGATTTACAGGGAGTATGACTATATGGACAAAGAGTACTTGTGGTGTTCTCAAAACCTCAGTTTTTCTAGATTCTTCAAAGAGCAAGCATCTTCCCTTTGGGGAAACAGATGGTACCTGCACAGCAGGATTACTGGAGGAAATGAGTTATGATGGAAGGTGAGAGGTGGAAGCTTACTCTTCTGCAAAATTGAGGCTCTGCTTTCAACTTTGAGATGATGGCACTGGTTTTGTTATCTTTTCTAGAGTAATTTAGTGCCTCGTGGGGGAAAAAGTGCTGCTGTGGGCAGAGCGGGGATACACAGGTGGGATCTGATCTCTACCTGGTATTTGAAGAACATATTTAAAATAAGTAGTGGACCCTTATGTGTATGTAGGATTTGGTGTGTAGTCACACTAAGGCTCTGTCCACCCCTGTAACTGAAGGAGTGGGACAGAAGTGTTTGTTTCTGTTTCCTCTTACTTCTTTATTTAAACTGCAGGAAAAACAAGCTTATTTTAATAAAAAATAATGAAATGAGATTCATGACAGCAGTGCTGCATAGCACCAGACTGAAGCTCCACACTCGAACTCGACTTTGATGTGTTCTCATCTGAGCTGGTAAGACCCAAGCTTGAGAGACACAGCCTCAAACTGGGAATGAGTGCTTCCATTTCCCATCACATTCTTTGTAGATCTTGCAACAGGAAGCTGAAGGTGACCAAGGCCCACTCTAAATCTTATGAGGTTCATATCTGAAGTAATTGGAAAAACAGATTTCCTGGGAGGGAGTTTACTCTGGGACGGTGTGAAATACCCAAGGAATATATGACTTCCCAACAGCTTTCCTTCTCCTGCACATATTTGTGATGCACCTCTTCCCTCTGGCCCCCTGCCTACCTGTGTTTGCCTTTTCATGGCACTACTGTGTTATCCTTTCACCAGGATGTGATGATCCAGGAACCCTGACCAGAGAGTGAACAGCAGGAGCACACTGTGGCCTCCCAAGCACAGTCGGGAGGGCCACTGCTCTTACATGCAGAGGTTGTAACAGGCACCAGCAGCCTGATGATTGTTCCTCTTCCTGAAACAGCCTGGCACAGTCTGGTTCTCTTACCTCTGTTGCAATGTCTGAATATCCCTGTTGGATGGAGCAGGGTGTTGGATTTTGTGAATATTCTTTAGCTGTGTCTTGTCGGTTTTGCCTGCAAGCGTGCAAACCCTGCAGCCCTCTGAAATCAGTGACATGATTGTGTATGACAGTCATTAGTGGGTGAAACAGAAATCTGTCTGTGAGCATCTGTTTTGAGGGAGCCAAATATAATTAAACTTTAACCATGCTGCATTTGCTCTTTTATTTACTGGGACCCAGTCCTTCTTAAGGATCACAGGGACATTTCTTGAGGTCCATCTGAGGGGTTTCACTTGCTGCATTTTTCATTGTATGTATGTTTTGTATAAGTGAGTTTTGTATTACAGGCTGGATTAAACAAGTTTTTTCAGAGATTCCCTTCAGGATAATGAAAATCTACCTTCTTGAATATGTTCAATTTTTTTCCAAGGGGAATGCTTTCTGGTTTCAGGTTGTCCTGAATCTGGACACCTTTCATTGATATATTGCATTTTATCAGTTATATCTTCATGATGCTCTTTGAGCAACAGGATGGATTAAATGTGCTTTTATTCTGTAATTAATTCTATACACTTGACAATAAATATATGAGGTCTTAACTTGGTAAGTGATACTTGGTAGGATGCAATGCAGGGGTTGATGATGTAGTCTTCCCAGTCAGGAAATATTTCACAGCATGGTTTCCAGTTTGTTTTCAAGGGACAATTGATCAGGTATTGAATTATGCTAGGAGGAGAACACTCAAAGCAGCATCCATGGTGCAAAGATCTTACTCAGACCTTGGAAAAACTCTGTAAAAGTTTCTCTTGAGTTCATCCCTTCCAACAAATACATAGAAAGCTTTAGGTTTTATCAAATATTTTGAACTGTCTGACTTGATTTCATTTTATCTTGAGTGAAGGTGATCATCTGTTTATTATGATCACCTCTGTTACCTGATGTGTCTTTATCCCTCTGACTGTGCTTTCCAAGTACAATCATTCATATTACACTCATGATTTGCAGAGCACTTCCAAAATGCAGAACTGCTTTAAAGATATTATAATTGCTTCTGAAAAATAATTTCTTTTTTTTTCTGCTATTCCTTTTACTACTAGTTTAACTAGTTTATTGATTTAGTTACATTTAAAATGGGTCTATGTGTGGTTAATTTTAGATGTATGTTTCAATTTTACTGCAACTTGGAAACTTTACATGAGTAGGAAATAAGTAAGGAACTACCTTTAGATAGGAGTAGGAAATAAGTTCCTATTCCAGCAGCTAATGAGATAATTTTTTGAGGTTTTGTACAGGTTTTCAAATAAGCACTGTGTGCACTGTCTTAAGATTAGGTACTTACCTTCCCATATTTTGCCAATTGAGAGCAATAGCTGTCTTCTTAAGGGATCTTTTCATGTCCAGTTTAAATTCCTAAATTTATCTCCTTTTGACTGGGTGGTGAGTTTGAGAATATTTTTAAAGAGGCTTCTCTGAGAGGGCAAACCAGGTAGAATTAAGCCCTCTCTGTGGGTTTCTTTGCTGATGACTGTAATTGTTTCTTGTGGCATCCATTGTAATAATTCTTTGTGAATTTTCTTCCTGAGCTCTCAGTGCCTCACTGTGTCATGAATTTATTCATGCAAGACATAGATTGGTGGTGTGAGATGCATAAGTCTCTTTTTTTGAAATGAAGATCTTCAATCCAGCATTTCAAAATAGAAATGATTAAAGATGAGAGGAATGCTTGCATTTTTGCAAGTACTACATATTTGCCCTGTTTTACTGCACGACTCCCATGCTGCTTTTTAATATTTCTGTGCTGGATTTTTGATGAGTGATGCTCAGCTTGAAAAAGGCTTAAGCTGCAATTCAGAAGATTTCCTGTGGCTAGGGAAGGTCCCTCTGTGGCAGATGGGCCACTGGGTGAGGGAGAGCCCTCTTTCTCCCCAGGATGCAAAAACATTCAGAGTGTTATAAGGCTATGATTTTTCCTTTGCCTGTTACCTTTCTTTAAAAAGTCTCCCTTATCAGTTGCAGCCTTAAGTTCTAAGGCTGCACTGAATGATGCAGGGATACCAAACTGTTGTTAACTGAGCTGCACCTGTCTCAGAACCAGAATCTATGTGAGTGCTCCAATTTTTGTCTTCTCCATCATTTAATCGTTTTATGGTACACTCATTGCTGCCTTAATAAAATGATATGGTGATATTTTATTTAAGTTGGGTTCAGAGGGATCATTAATATAACCTCAGCATGGGTAAGAGTATTTAATGTAGATCAGGGGGTTCATTATCTGAATATATAAACATGGACTGAAGAACCCAGTCAAGGGGTTGGAACTGCACTGCCATGCATGTGCACATATCCTGGGGCTGAATGTTGTGTTTCTGCCAGGCTTTTTTTTTTTCCCCCAGCTGTTTATATGGGTCTTACTAAGGCTTTAAGAAAGGAAGTTTTGGATTTTGGTGCAGTTCACTTGCTTGATCCTTCACCTTACTTTTTGTGTTCTGGTAGCTGATAATTATTCTCAATCTTAGACCAGACGTTTTGGCCAGATGAATTATTTTAAAATTGCACTTGTAGGTGCAAGATACCATCACAAAATTGCACGTGTAAATGTCTGAAGTTATGTGGGTGTGCATGTCTTGCTTCAGAACCTGTCTCTTAAAGCACCAAGGTATCCTGTAGCTGTTTTGTCATTTTGCTGCTTTGACCATCTGGAGTTCAGAAGGCTCTGAACTCCAGCTTGCAGAGGAGTCTGTGCATTCACTCTGGCTCTCAGACTGGGGACGAAGCCAACCTGACCTTGGAGCCAGCCCATTTTCTGATTATTTTTCAACACCTTCTACCCAAAAGATTTTCAACTGGTGCACTTTTCTGGTAGGGGGATTTCTTCAGTTCCTAAACTGCAGCATACTCAGGGACAGCTGTCAAGTTCAGGGACAATAACATTTTTCTCCTGTTTATGTACTTTCAAAACATTTCTCCAAACATCCTGAGATCCTAATACACCAGGGGAGTGTGAACTTGCATCTTCCATCAGGCATGGGAGAATACCAAATCACTTCTCTCTCAGCTGTTCCAGTTCTCCAGGCCAGCGGTGATTCCATAATTCATATTCCACTGAGTGAAATGAGGGGAAAATGCAAATACAATCCATTTTGACTTTATTTTCTTTGTTCAGCCTTCTATAACACAAGAATAACTGAACAAGCTTTTACACGAATCACTTTTGGGTAGGAAAGCATTACTTCATAAGGAAAACTGTTACATATCTTTAATTATCCTCAGCAGCCCCAACAGTTCAAAGCACAAGTATTGAGTTACAAATAGAAGTATAATAAATTAAACATTGATTTGTACCCACCCTATGTATGTGAGGCACTTAGGAGAGCTATTTTGCCTATACATATATAGACAGGCTTATCTAGAGAGAATCAATACATAATTTATTATATTTTTCTGTAATGTGCTCTGAACTGTTTGAACAATCTTAAACATAAGCACACAAACACAGATGGCTTGGCTGTTCTGTGTTTGTTTGGCGTGATAAAGCTGTCATCAGCTGCTGTCTAGTTCAGCCACACTTAATCATCCCTTGATGGTCCTAGTACATGAACAAAACCTGGGTTGTGGGTATCTGGGTTTGTCAGAACATATGGAATATTTGGCTCTGATGCTGGCTGTTCTCACACTTTGATGAAGGTTTCTGCCCCCTCAAAGAGGCAGTGAAATGTCCCGTATGGATGCTTCTCTTTTGCTTCCAACCAGAGGGAGCCAGGCTTATTTTAAGCCATGGTGAATTCTGTTCATGTTATGCTGACCTTGCACCACAGGGGAAGAGAAACACATGTTACTACTCTTCCTCAGGCTCTGCTGTGGGAACAATAAATCCTAGGAGATGATTGAAATGCTTGGTGGCACTGAGTTCTTAAGCACTCAAGATTGATATGTGATTGAACATTTATTTCTTCATGATATTCAACAAATAGTTAATGTTGGATGAAACTTTTCTTAGCACAGTGAATACTACTCTTCAGATACTAGAAATTCAGAAATCATCAACATTATTTCATCTTCCAATTTTTATTCTCTTGTGTAATGTGTGATTGGCTCACTCGTGAGATAAAAATGCAAGGGAATAGGATTAATTTTTAAGCAAATTGTGCCTCTTTAGTTATAAACTGCTACTTACATAATGAGTTGAGAGGAATGTGTAGTCTGTAGGTTGTTCAAGCCATATGTTGAGGCTGATATGCCTGATGGGATCACAATGGTTGCCAGCCTGGCACATGTTGGTATTCCATCAAATGAAGTGTAAGCAGTAGGGGCGTTTGGCAGTCCTCCTTTCTTCCTGTAAGCAGCTCTCTATTTTGCTTGATCTTTATGCTGGCTGCTACTCTTAACATCTCCAGACATGAAGAGGACTAGCATTGTGTCAGATTTTTCTCCTTTTTTTGTCCATCTCAACTGGAATACCTTGTTTTTGTTGCCTCTCAGGCTTGTTGTCTGTCTTGAACTAGGTGCCAAGTAGGCAAGCAAAAATGTTTACAAAAATAGACTTATATAAAGCATAAGAGATATACCTCAAATATTCTCTCAGCATACCTCAGCCCTTCCCACTCACTCTTTTGTTTGTGAAAATGTAATGCAACATGAGAACAAAAGGAAAAGAAAAAAATAAATAGGAAAAAATGGATAAAAATGCTGCATAGTTAAAATGCATTGCACACGTCACTACCAGTTTTCTCTCTCTGCTATTTTTTCAGAGACTCTGATAGCATAGTAGTATATAAGCTGAAGGAAAATAATCTTTATAGAATAGGTTGAATCTATTAAAATGTCTTATTTTCCTTTCTGAGACTTTTTATTGGATTCCTGCAAGTATTTTCCAATTAATCTCTAGAAGTCATCATAGAACAATACTCTTCCCAGTGTGTTTGCATTATTACCATAACCAAACTCTTATCATATTTGAAGATAGGTTCAATATGGCGATCTCAAAGGTGCTGAAAATGAGGCATTTATATCACATCATTAGGTACAGCAGAGCTGCAGTGGTAGTAATTACTTCTCTCAATTGGTGAATGTATCCCAAGTTTCTTTGCAATGGAGCCATCACTGTGTAACATAAGATACATGAGATTTATAGTTTGGAAGGTTTGAAAGCTTTTGAGTCTGCATGGAACAGTAAGTAATTTATCTGATGAAATAGAGCTAAGCCTGTTAGTATGGCTTAGTTAAATCTCAGCCAATTAATTTTTCATGGGCTGTGTAGCAGGATTTGGAGGAACATGCAAGATTTTTTTATTGCTCCTGGGTTTTGGTTTGAGCAGTGGTCAGCATATGCAATGTAGAGGAATTTCTGTGCAGTTATTTTTTTCCTCTAGAGGAATAAAATGATGTCCAAAATGTTGTTGAATCCTCCTAGTTCCAGCTCCTAACACCTGCCCCTTAAAATTATTTTAATGTTTTTGAAAAGCATCTTGATTATGAAATACTGAAGGATACACTGATTTACAAAATTGTTACTTTTGCCCATACCTGAAATCTAATGATTTAAACAATTTTTCATCTGAAAGTAGTTCTACTTTTGAAATTGTGTCATTGCTTCCCTTGTTGTGAATGGCTTCCAATTCTCATCTCTTCACGCATCTCCCCACACCCCCCTGGAGAACAGCCTTAGCATCTTGTTAGGCTAAGGGAGAGGGAGCAGAAGGAAAATCAAAAGAATATGGAGGACAGTCTTTTTCTTTACTACTCAGAATCTTGGCCACATCACCAAATTGATAATGAGGCTTCACCATTTTCTCAGAGATGAACAGGGCTGCAGAGATTATGGTGGAGGAAAGATCTGAGCAGCCCTTTTTGAGAATTGGGATTAGGATTTGTTCAGTTATTTTCCAGTACATTCTTGAGTTCTGCTCTTTGGCTTTCCACTTACGCCCCATAATGTGTTTAGGGTGGGAATGCCTTTTCCTCAGCAGATACAAAGTGCTGTTGCAATCAGCCTGTGTTACTCTTATTTTCCTCTTTACCTTCTGGCACATAAAAAGACACTCTCTGCATAAGAACTGAAACTGCCACTGATACTGTGCACCTGTGTGCTGTCAGTGATACAGCCTTCTGTCCTTAGAAAAGAGCTGTCCCTTGGGACATCCCAACATTATCCTAAGGTACTGTTCCTTTTTTACCCCCAAGATTATTTTTTGGTTGCTTGCTTTCTTGCTTGCTTAATTCAGGGTGTTTTGGTTTTGTTTTTTTTTGTAATTGAGGAACTTTACACCAGAAAGAAATTGACAGCCTGGATCAAAACAGGAAAAAAATTGAGTCCAGTTAAATCCAGTAGTTTGGCTTTGAAGTCATCAATGCCAAAAATTTTGGAAGCAGTAAGTGGGATAATCAGTACCTCTTTCTTTCATGTATCAGTAAAGAGTTTAACTCAGAGGCTTGTTGTTTGAAGCTCTTCCAGAATCACGTTCTCTATTAAACTGTTCCAGCTCTGCAGATTGCTCTTATCTCTAAAGGAATTCCTGTTCTCCCTGAGTTTCCCAGTATGACTACAGATGATGTGAATTGTCCTCTATTTTTCCATTTTAGGAAATCGTAAACAGATTTTAATAGCTCCTACTGATGATAATATTGATGGTTAGTTTTATAGTCTCCCACTGAGGTTTTCCATTTTGATAAATGCTTGCCTTTCTGGGTCCTTCTGTTTATATTTTTCTTTTATGTTCATGTTTTCTTGGAAGCATGAAAGATGTAACTGTACATGGGGGTGAGACATCTTCTCCCCCACTGTGGAATCCACAATGGGATGTTAACATCAGTTGGATTAGTTATAGAAGGTCAGCTAGTGCTGCTTTAATAGTTGTTCCACAGATATTCAGATAGTTTAAAGCACAGTCTGCATGACTGCCCTGCACACTTTTGTTATATTCACCATTCCCTCTCATTTATGGTATACACATTTACAATATAAAATATGTGTGACTTGGAGTTGTGGCTTCTTCATAGAAATTTGAATTTCTGTTCAATGCCTACAAAACTTGTTCTTTTCCTTGATGCATCATTCCTGGCATTGGCTGGAAAGAGAGTAGGAAGTTTTGGGACCAGGAGAAACTTCTCTGTATCCTTTTGAGACTTGTCAGCTACTGTCAGCTTTTTTATTAGAAAGACTTTTGTTTGTTCTCAGCCTTATGCTCTTGGAAGATGAAATCCCACAGCAGTTGGTTGAGAATAATAGTTTAAAAGCAGTAGGGTTCTTTGAAATAAAAAAAAGCTATTTCAATGAGGCACTAGGCAGATGTAAATTGCAGGAGTGGAATCGCAGCATGTTTATCTTTAGGGGATCTTGGATGCTACCTGTGCAGAAATATGAGTGAAAATTTCACTTATCTTCATGCCAGTTATCTACACTGCTTTTTGCAGCTGATTCAGCAGGAGAACTTTCTGCAGAGAGGTGCTCCAGCCTGCACAGGACCTGTGCTCATAAAAGCAGCAGCTTGGGGCCAGCTGATCTAGCTGAGCTCATTCCATGTGGGAATACCTCAGTTAAGGGAAACCAGTTTCTGCAGCAAAGAGCAAACTCAGAGTTGAAGTGTCTGCTGCAGCATCTTGGAAAATCTTGAGTTGTTCCTTCCTAAATATCAAGATATCTGTTGATCAAGGCAGCTCTAAATGTGTGTGGTTCAACAGCAAGGCTCAAACCTGTAGCACCTGAGATTCTGCTGATATGGAACAACTTTGAATAGGGCTGTCATCTGAAAGGACAAAGATATTGTATCCAGCCCAGCATGGATTGGAAAGCAGTAGAGGAAGTAATGCACATGTCCTAGGAATATAAAGGATTGGAAGAAAAGCAGAGATTGATAAAAAGGAAGGTTTTTAACGAGATTAAAATAACAGGTGAAATCCTCATGCCTCTGTGTTGGAATGAAAATTTTCCATTGCCACTGGTAGGGTGAACATTTTGACTACTATATTATGAAAATAAGCAGCTGTTTTTTCTAAGCTTGTCAACCTGAGACTGATTTCAGGGTGAAGCAGGAATCTGAATCAATTAAAATGAGAATTTGAAGCTAACTGCATAAAACATTTTCATGGATCTTCCTCATCAGAATTAGACATATTTAATTAAATTAAAGAGGATTGCCTTAGGTGGTGGTTAATTTTGTGGGGGAGTTTAATGTGTTCAAACTAATCCATTTGCAGTGAACACAGAACAAGTCTGAATTGTCACTGTGCCCCCAGTTTGAATTGTAAGCAGTAGGGTGATATTCTGGCAAACAGTGAAGAGAAGAACTTAGTTCTCCAGATATTGCCTGTAAATCAATAATAGCCAATAGGACATCTTCATTTACAGTGAGTGCTTTAGATAAGGAGAATATATATCTGCATCTTTTTGTGGGACACAAGAGAGTTACTGTGGGGAGAATACAGGTCATGTGGGGTATCTCTTTAGTAAAAATATTTATGTACAAAGAGCTTAAGAATTCAGATGTTGTTATGATGAGTTTGTGAACCCATATATTGCTATTGCCTTTGGCAACTGTGTTAGATTAATTTATGACTGCAGGTGGAATGTTTTCAGACATAAATTTGCACTGCAGTGATCACATGCTACCAGGGCAGAAGGAAATAATTTCACTTTATGCATTTGAATCCTACTATCTTATAAAAATATGATATCTAAAATTTAACAAGAAAGAAACATTGGAAAGTTAGATATTCTGAAGTAGCAACATGGATTTTACAAAACATCACCTGAGCTGTGGTGACATTTCACCTCTTAGCATCCCATTTCTAGAGTGATGCTTGACGACACCAGGGCAAAGATACAGCAGAGCTGTTAAAGCTGCTGCTGAGGTTTCTTAGTTTCTCACTAGAAGATCCAGCTATGCTTTCAAATATCTATGCCACACCTGGGTTCCCAACAAGTTAGCAGCAGCCAAGTGTCACAATTTTCTAGCTGACTTTGAAAAAACGTCAGACACCTGATTCTCAAAGAAATGGAGCAATGTTATTGCTAAGGGATGGTTTTTATATGATGCTGCTTAAGCATGCTATCATAGTATCAGTGACTGGTACCTGACATGCTGTTTTTCATTCCTGTGAACCACTTTGGTTATAAAATGGGATTTTTCTGCTAACTAGAAAGGATATCACGGTACAAGAGCCTGCTCTCCTCGTGACCCCAGAGCATGCCAGTGGGAGGTATTCAGCACAGTGGGTGTTCTCATTACCACTTGACATTTTGCTGTTTGGTTTTCTGCCTGTTGCTATTTAATGATTTCAATTCTTTCTTAGCCAGTCCCAGAAGCCATTTAGCAAGCAATGTACTATTAGTGCTACTTAACAATGTTGACACAGTCACTAGAAAAGGAGTTTGATTTGCAAATAGTGTGCTACAGCATTTCCCCTTGCCATCTGCTCCTGTCATGTCCCTCACTGTCATGTTTCCCAGTTAACCCTTTCCTCCTGACCTCCAGTGCTCTTGGGGAGGGTGGCAGTCTTGTCTGAACTATAAATACCCTCTGAGGCTAAAACAGACTGCAGGACTGCCACTGTCACGGCAGTGACATGGATGAAGGGTTTGGATGATGTAAATTGGCATATAATTTCCTTTGTAGAGCCACAGGCAGAAAAATAGAGCAGTCACAGAGAGCATTGCAGGTTTCTGTCCTTAACCTACTGTTAATCACGAGCACTTCACAACTCCTGTTAGTGTCAGGTCTGGAGATCTCACAGCCTTTAATGCAAAATCTCAAATAAGACTGTAGAGGGAAGATACTGTACCTTATAGGAGAATGAAGACATCAAGACTGAGGATGAGATTCATTTCACTGAATTTAATCTACCAGAAAGATAGATTGCCATTGATACTAATCATCCCTCTCTCCCATGGAGAGATGGCATATCTCCCAAGGATGATTTGCATGACTCTAATACTGGGCAACCCTGACTGTTAAGTGGCACCAAGAGGCCAGATTGAGAAGGATACTCAGCTTCAGATGAGCTCAGATAGAGTCTGGACAAGTTCATGGTACCAAAATGCTTTGCAAGTTATTAAATCCATAACAATAGTGTCTGGCTTATGAACTTCCTAAGCTGAAAATGGTCAGAGGCTGTGAGTTACTAAGGGGTAGTATCAGACATGTGTCTCCTGTTGTGCTGTTACTCTCCTGAGCATCTATTTTTGGCCACTGTTGGAGCTAACACACAAGGGAAATGGACTTTCCGTTGGACACCATATGGCCATTCCTCATGCTCTTATGTGAGGCTGCTGTAGCAGTGAGAAGGGGGAATGCACATTTAGCAAGAGATTATTTTTGCAAATGGGAAATTGGCAGGAAAGTTTATTTCCAGATCTGTGGTGAAGTGCTATTGACCTACAAACAGAAAAACTGGAAGTCAGTCTTACAGAGAGAGCCTGTGCCAGGTGCTGAATGTCAGTGCTTTACACCAGATCACCTCAAGCCTTTCAGAGATTCAGATGAGCTGTTTCACCATGTGCTCCCCTCAGATGCTGCAGACAGCTTGTTTGAGCCTTAGACAGTACAAGGGGATTCAGATTTGACATAATTTACAGCATGCTGTGTAGCTGTGCTGCTACACGGATGCTCCCTGCCTTTGTGACAGCACCAGGGGAACTAACAGGGTGGAAGCTTGTCATTTCAAATAAGTCATTGAGAGCACCGAATGTGTGGCCCAAAATCCAGGTATCAATCACCAGAACTGTGCTTATGACCTCCCACTGTACTGGACACATGCATATATGTGTGTACCTTTATACTTGGGATGATTGTTCAGTTGAAAGATTTTGCAGAATTGACTTATCCTAAATGCTGATAGCCTTAAAATTATTTGCTAAGGAGGCAAGCACCTCTCATTGAGCATTTTGCTGCCAGTATGGTAAATGTATTCCTGTCGTTTGCTGCAGAGATCTTTAATTAGAGTCTCTGTAGCTGTTACATGGCATCATCACTGCATAAATGCACTTCTGTTTCAGGTCAGAACTGCCTTTTATGGCAATCTCTACATAAAAAGGAATTTTGAAATACATGAGAAATGCTTTCCTTATCAAATCCCAAGACATAAAAAAGGCCAGTGGAATTGGATTCAAAACATCAAGCTGGGCTTTTAAAATGGAAGCTTTTGCTCTCTTTTAAACCACACCATGCTGAAACTGCCAGCAAAAATCTTTGATGCAGGGAGAACATATCAAACTTTACTTTTGCAATTTCCTGCTTGGTTTCTTGTAATCTGCTTTTGTCTAATCATATTTGATATCAAAGATAATTTTATTTAATGTGGATTAGGTAGCATGACATACCCACTGTGGTCTTTCATCATTCTTTGTTTAATTTTGAATGTGACATGATATTTTCTAGTACAGATGAAATTTGTTCAGCAGTCAGCTTTGAAAAAGAGCCTGTCTTTTATATCTCTGTAAAACGTTATGCATGGCAAGCAAAAGAAATTACTTCATTCTCAGACTTCTCAAAGTCTTTGGTGCAGTCTATAGATTACAGCCAGTACAGAGGAGAGATGGTTTACCCTTAAGAGCTCTCCGTTTCAGCAGCCTCCATAACACAGCCAGAATGGTGTAGTTTGGTTCCAAAGGGAGAGGTTACTGAGAGAATCAAAATGTCATGCAGGAGACAAAGGACAGGGTGCTAAAAGATGATTTTTCAGCCCAGTGAGTATTTGACAGGGCACTTTAGGGCTGAAGGTGTAGCAACCTTCTGTGATCTGGATGCATGAAGGCAAGGCTTGTTCCTCTGTTATTCATAGGCCATGGTGGCTTTGGCAGCAGTGTTGAAGTTCCAGTAGAAGAGATCCCTGTTGAGAAAGGTGAAAAATAATACCAAATCCCCAAAGGCAATTACTAATAGGTTGTAAAATATAAGATTGTGTCTAATGGTTGGAGGATGGCAGCAGCAGTGTGGAAACCACTGCGAGGAAGGAAAGGTTGGCTGGTGTTTCAGTGAGGGTCTTTCTTAAGGACAATATACCCAGACTTTTTTCCAGCTTTCCCTGAAGCCCTGGATTCCTATCAGATCTGAAAGGGGAACATAGGTAGAATGCACTGATGTCCAGATTTTATTCATTGCTCAAGATCAAACCAATCATCAATGCCATGAAGGAATTTTGGCAGAGAGATTTAGACATATGAATCTGTTTGTTGGTTTGTTTGTTTTTAATCCAATAAATCCATGGTCTACCTATCTACCACAATCCTCACAGAATTTGGTTACAGATTACTGCAGAGACTTGGGGCTTTACCATACCCACACTGCTCATGTTTTTTTTACAGGAGATTCAGACACGTGTATCCTGAGAATTTATAGACATGTAAAGTAGATGTTCTGCAGCTTTTTCTGAAACAATATCTTATACTTACATGAGACTAGGAGCCTGCACTCAGTGAGTCAGCAGAGACTCTGCATTCCCAAATATGCAAGGGACAAGGATGGAAAAAAGCTTTTGTGTGAACTTTTTTTAGTTATAAATGGTCTTTGCACTGCAGTAGGTATCCTTCTCATGCCTGAATGAGGAATTGATTCACTTGCAAAAAGATATAATTTTTTTACCACTATTTAGAGGTAAAATAGTTCTTGAACCTTGAAGAATATGTGCTGTGATCTAGGTTGAAGCTGGGAAGACAACTGGAACTTGTAAAAGGAGAAGTTTAAACAGTTTCTTCTTCATCTTTTACATGTATATCAAGTAACTGTTATCTTACCCAGCACATTTTCTGCAACTGCTGAGAAATCCACTAAAAGCACTAAAGAAACTTGGTCCTTCTCAGAAGGAGAAGTCTGGTGTGGGAAAACTTTTAGAAATCTGCCATTTACTGCATTGTGATGGAGCCTTTCAAAACCTAATTTGAAGTTTTCTGTTGTATTGATTTATAAATCTTGATTGTTGCAGTGGTGTTTTTTTGCTAGTGAAGTTATTGCACTGAGTACACTTCACCTCTTTTACTGTAAGAACTTTTTAACATGATCTCTACATAAACCAAGAGTTTGCTTCTGAGTGATACGTAAAAGGAGAACAAATTCTCTGCACCAGATCCTCACTGTGTTTGTGCAATGTCTTGCAATGACATGAAACCTTTGCTGGTAGTCACAAAACAATCCTATTGCTTTCAACTGAAATTCTGGTATGTGAGTGCTTTGTGTGTATGGGTATCTCTTCTAAATGCATTTGATTACTTAGGCTGACTTGAAGCCTGTGTGCTAGCTCTTCTGTATATTGCATATGTAGGTTTTCTTCAATAATATTGATTCCAACAGAAATGGAGAAATATTATAGTCCGTGATATTCCTGACAGGTTAGCACCACGTACATGAAATCTCAGTAAGTTTGCAAGTTAGCTCATGGTTAGTCTTTAATAATGACTTTGAGACAATGCAAAAGCAGATGTTAACTTTCAGCTGATTGTGCCATGCTTTTCTTCACAGCTTCCTGTTATGGGAGGAGCCTTTATGGACTCACCAAATGAGGACTTTAGTACAGAGTACTCACTGTTTAACTCATCAGCCAACGTCCATGCAGCTTCTTCCATGCAGAATCCACCAGAAGAGACATCCCGTTCCTCAAATGATGCCATATTGTTATGGATTGCAATAATAGCAACAATTGGAAATATTGTGGTTGTGGGAGTGGTGTATGCCTTCACATTCTAGGATGACTGTCACTACAAACACTGGAAGAAAGGAAATCTTCAACAGTATTTGTCATGTGTATGTATGTATGTGTGTATATATACATGTATATCTATATAAATACATATAAGTAGAGACTTTGTTGATTAAGTGCTGCCACAGTCATGGAAATGAAATGCAAGTTAATCATTTTAAGTCTTGATGGCAGAAAGTTTGGATGCAAATTGTGTAGAGGTGAGAGCTTTATTTGAGAGCAGAGCCAAAACTGTTTTGTATAGAAATGTAATAAAAGAGGGATCAACTTGGGTATAGTAAATACAGAGAGATATTTATATAGAAAGTGCTTATTTTCTACTGTAGATTTTTCTAGCAGCTCTTCTGCAGTTTGTCAGCTTTTTTTTTTTTTTTTTTTTTTTTGTGCATTTTTCACTGTGGTATAACATTATATGGAATTGCTCCAGGTCATGTTTTCTGGACATCTTAATTTCCTAGATGGACCAAATGGTTGGCATTGGCTCAGTTCTGGTGAAGTCCAAGTTCATCATGTGTGAGTCTAGCGTGGCTGAAGACTCCTGGGCTGTATTCAAAATCATGAGTCTCACAGCCATGACAGGCAGATGCAGCCTATCTATTACTTGCCTTCCAGTATCAATAACTGGAGCTGGTAATCAATAAAGTGGTGCTGAACCTGCCTGCTCTTCGGGAGGAGACACAGCTATTGCTGCTCTGCAGACCCTCCAAATTTCAGAGGAGAAAATGGTGAAACGAGTAGCAGCACAAGTTCCCCCTTCTGTCTAGAGGTATTGGATTGCAGTGGTTTGTTTCCTTCTAGGAAACGAAAGCCTAATACCACACTTTTCATCTCGTTGGATTGCAATCCAGATTTCTTACAGCAGCTGTGTACTTTCATAAGGTTATTAAAGTAGTGAAAGAATGATGGGAAAATTGTGAAGCCTAATCAATACTGAATATGTCTGTGAGAAAGATAAAATTGAAAGAAAGGTTGGGTACTTCTGTGTTTATGTGGGAGTGAATTCAAGAATCAGGTATATCCTGGGGTAGAAACAACACAAGAAAAGTAATGTGTCAATGTGCAAGTGCTTGTATCTCAGTATTAATATATCTCTGGGTTCTTGTAAGTGATTTTTCTGTAACTGGCTTTAGGTAACGACTGATTATCCTTTGGATTTATTCCACTGAGAGGCAACATGGTTACTGCATTTTTTCCACGGGGAGTTCAAGAGCTGTATCTTTTCAAGACAAGGTGTAGCCTTCCTTGCTTGAGAGCTTGTAAAATCTTGAGAAAAGAAAAAACAAATCACGACTGTTGGAAATCTTCCTTCACCCTCATAAAAATTAAGCAACAATACATAAAATGTGTGCACTTTGAGAGCAGCAGACAAATTCTGCTTCTATGTCTGCATGTACTGTCTAGGTTTTCTGTTTCATATAGCTACTACCCTAATTCCAGAAAGCCTTGTCTGCAGGCACAGAGACTATTTTTGACGCTTGCCTGCCACTGAGCTTGAGGCTGGGCTAAGAGCTGCTGAATGTATAGAGAGGTTTGGATTTTCCTCTTTTCTCTTTAAACACATTTTCCTGCAGGGCTGGTGGACAGTTGCTTGAATCAAAGCAGCATGCCCCAAACCAGTATTTATAACCACTCAGCAGTCAGTGTGTATATTTGTTCCCCTCTCTATGAACTGTCCTTTAAAGCTAGGAAAGATGCAAACAAAGCCAGCAGTGGGGAGAAAAGAAATTAGGTTATTTTGAGGCTGAGAAAAACAATTATGAGCTTCTGTGTGTGTTGTTATTTCCCTATTTGGAGGCAGGATTTTGTGAAGATGGTTGAGGACAGACAAGACCTATACTGGGAAAAAGTTTGGGAAGTCTAGTTCTGGAAGATGAGATGGAAAGAAAGCAAATTCTGTCCATTAAAATAACTGTCTTAAGAATGGTAGAAAAATTATGATTTTCATTTCCTAAAATAGCCATGAATTCCTTCATAGCCACAGGACAATGAAGAGTAGGGGAGCTGCATAAATGGTGTACCTTTTTTTGGTACTGCACCCTTCCTTATTCTTGCTAAGCAGAGAGGAAACTTTTGAAAAACTGCAGGGATGTTTCTGATGAAGAACTGAGCAGGACAAGGTCTGGTGTGTGAACATGTAGGATCTGTGAAAATATTGTTTAATGTACAGTCCTCAACCATTTTCTGTTATTCTGTTGCCTTTGTAATTGTGTCAGTTACTCATGGACCTTTCTTCATTGTTCCTGCAGGCTGTCTAGTTAGGCCAGATCCTCCAAGCATTTTTGCATAAAGAGGAAAATATTTCCACCATGACTAAAACCAGTTTGACATGATGGTACTTTCCCAGTGGGATTATTCTGCTGCCTAATGAATTTGCCAGTGGAGTGCTTTGCTTAAATTTCCTAGAATATTAATCTTAGTGCAATTAGCAGTGTTTGTATCTCTCTCTCCCAGAGCACTGGACTAAACTCTTCAACCATGATGAAAAGCATTAGAGTGGGAATAGCAAAGGACCATTATTCTGCTAATGAAACCAAGTGACAATTTTGTGTTGCTTTTCCCAAAGAAAATGCCCTACTTTCATGTGAAACTGATCATAATAGCAGGAGCGTTGGAAAACAATGAGTTCCACCTCCTGCATCCAGATCACCATCATACATATTTTCATCGTTAGAGGCTGTGTTGTCAAGAAGGGCCAGACAAAACTTTAATTTAAGTAATTGGCTTGACAGGGTGACATGGCAAGCTGGGTGCAAGCAGCAAGTGCAGGCATTTCCTGCCTCATAGTTAAACTGCACAGTAGCTGTACAGCTTTTCTGTCTGGAGAAAAAGTTCGTTTTAGGGTGCAAGTACAAGGATACTGCATGTGAGGGTCTGTGTGGAATATTGTCAAATGTATTGAAGATCCTTAAATTGCACTGGCCAGAGCTGGTTCAAACTCTGCTCTACCTTGATAGTGACAATGTGCACACTATGTTTCTGGATGTTGTGTTCTGGCTTTGTCCACTACAACCTCTTCTCTCTTTTGGGACGTTAGCAAAGGTTTAAATAAAACCATTGAAAAAGGGGACTAATTCATCATTAAATTCAGAGAAGCTAGGGAGAAGAATGGAGCTGTGGCAGAGTAGTAGGTGTTTCACAGGTATGGTCCTGTGAAATATGTTGCCTCTTGGACTGTCAGCACAACTTAACTTGGAGCACTGTAGCTTCTTTCTTTGGATCCAGGAGCTGGATAATTGATGTCACTCACTGAGGAGTAATGAGGAAGCCTAAACATATTCCCCAGAGCTGTTTTCTGAAGCCTTTCTTTAAAAGAAGAGGCTTTTGTGCTTTGCTGAGCACTCTGTGCTGAGAAAAGGATTCCACTTGATCAGTGCTTCAATTAAAAATATCTAGCACAGACAGCAGTTAGAGAATCCTGACTGCAGTTCATTCTGTGGTAGATGAAGCAAACCACTTTCTATATGCTCTACCTCTAGAGGTGTTTTACCTCCAGCTCTGGTGTGCAACCTCATCCTACAAACACAAGAAACAACTTTGTCCTGCAAAGTTATCAGTGAGCCAAGGAAGATAAGCTTGGGTGCCCTAATGATTCTCTTTTAGCCATGGCCTCTAGGGATCTATGGAAATATACCAAATAATCAAACTCCCCGACAGAATTTTTTTTTTTTTCTCAGAACAGCCAGCAGCTCGACATAGCAGCTGTGCAGCCACCACAGCAAAGAGATTAAAGGCTAAACAGTTATATAGGTGGGTACAAGGGCATTAGAAAGAACTGAGTGGGCAAACCCACACAGCTATTCCTGTTGTATTTTTATCTGCAAGTAGGAGTCTCTGCTTGCCCACAGCTAACATCCTGTATTTCTGTGTCAACACACTTGCAAAACTGAAAAACTGATTTTGATGCAACAATAGTAGCAGAGAGACTTGTCGGCTCCAAATAATGTATTTAGCCTTTTCAGTGGGCAGATGAGGTCATATTTATCTCAGAAGTAATGAGATTCCTGCTCCAAAATCCTCACTTGCAATAGGACTTGAGGGCAGTCAGCATCCCACCCAACTGCTGAGCAGACTGTAATAATCGGCCCCAAATCAAGAATGAATAGAAACATCCAACCTTTATTGTCTTACCCTGTACACCCATTTAAACATAAAAGAAAAAAATATACCTTTGTGTCTGGGTCCAAATGAAAACAAGAGCTTCTAGTCTATGGATTGCTATGTATTTTGTCTATTATTAAAAGCTTTCATTTTGCTATTCTCAAGCAATTCCAGTTGTTAATATCCTCTTCACATTTCTCTGCAGGCTGCTGAGAGTTATTAATTTCATGTAGCATTGTCCATTTATCCGGGGTAATTTGATTGCGTTTCCTGTGGCTAATCACAGAGTAGAATCAGGAAAATGGCTCTTTTTAAGGGTGATTTCCATTTGAGGTAAATAGACTAAAGATCAGAATCCCAGATCAAAATGCATTTGTGCTTTTGGAACATTGGGAGCTCTGGAGAATTGGATTTCATGTGGTTAATGCTCGGGAAGGAGGGGGCAGTGATAATGTCAGCCACGAGGGTTCTGACAGGCAGAGCTGAGTGATTCATTAACAGCTCCTGTGTCCCTCTGAGCCCTTCTGGCTTCGTGGACACACAGCCAGAGCTGGATGTGAGCTAAACCACCAGGTACAGCATGTCCCTCCTCCCCTCACAGCCTGCTAATCCTCAGGGAAACAAGCACATTTGTTCCATTCACCAAATAAGAACCGGAGATCAATATTCTGTTAGCTGTATTATTACTGGTACATTGTTCAGTCACCATAAGGTCAAAATAGTGATGGTTTAACATGCATTTAACCCTTCACCCCTTGTCTGAGAACATCCTGAAGCAGTCAAGGAAGGCATCCTGAGCCTTCAAGTCTACTGCCCTTAATCTGACACTTTTTGTGTTTCCTCATACAACCCATTTTTGCCTTTTACTTTGTCTTTTCAGCTCTAAACAGGGAAAATGAAATCATCACTATGCTCTTCTCTGGACATGTAGGGAACTTCTAACAGCTATGGATCAGCTATGTTCCATTTTAGTTTGTGATCCTACGGGCACAAAGAAGGCAGACAGTGTCCAATTACCTACATAAGCAGTTTCAGGGAAATATTTGCCTTTGCAGAACAAAATGTGTGACCATTTTATCTCATCCTGGCCTGTCCCAGACCATTTACACTGAAACAACATGGCCAGATCTACTTTTGCTGGTTTGGAAATTACAGCAATTCAGCCAGGAACTGGAAAAGAAAACCCTGGTAACACAAGCATGTCACAATCATCTGAAGGACATGTCTCTGAAGGCAGTTTTTCCTGAGTGACATAGGCAGACTTGAGCTGTTCATAGCAAGGCAGGTGCCCTTTTGTGTGGCACAGTCTCCTTCTCTTCAGGAATTCTTGGGAGCATTGTGCCACCCATTCTATCTTTCCCAGGCTACTATTTTCAGTTGTAGAAAATGCTCTAAAATGTTCCTTTATTGGTAGAATACATGTAAGATTTACCTCCCAAAGCTCTGCTTAGTCTTCCTGCAAAAGCAAATACCACCCTATTTTCTTAAGCATGGAATGTTAATCAGTCAAGTATCATCTGTACAGTAGCATTGTCTCATTTTAATCTTCATTTTTTGCCAGTAGGCCTCAAAGGAGATCTTACTATTATCCAGGCTTCAAAGATGCTGAGAACAGAAACAAGTGAGAGAATCACAGAATACCTCCAAAGTCACTGCCCAATCCTTTAGGCTGTATCATTCCTCAATTGTCCCCATATTATCCTGATATGAATTCATATCCATCTCTTTAAACTCATTGTCACCATCACATTCTCTCTATGCCTCATTTTATTTCTCCCCTCGTCTTTGCTGTGTTCTTTTCATTCCTTGATATCAGAGCATGTGAGCATTGGGAAGCCAGCAGTGTTCTTCAGTCCCTTTTAGCCAGATCCTTGACTGACCTCTGACAGTAAGGTTAGTGATCAGTAAGGACATTCCACAGGGAGGGCAAAGAACTCTGACACAAGGCCTCTTCTTGGGAGAAAATCTTTTTAACTGCCTTAGCAAACCACCAAGTGTTTCCCCTAAGCAGAAGAGCAAGGTGTGGCCATGAGGCTTTGTAACTGTTGTCAGTATCTGTACAATGCAAAGTTACCTTTCAAAAATTCAGATTTTGTAAATACACAGCACTGTTCTGCAGCCAGCATTTACTGAGCTTTTCCCAACCCAAAGTCCTTTGTTTTTTAGCAGATCAGAATCAGTGGTAATGCTCTAGGGGTAAGGTAAGGGCAGCAGGAGTGAGCCTAAGGAGAATAGAAAAGCTCCACGTGATTTGCTGTGGGGTCAGGGCCATTAAAGAGCAGCCTATTCAGTACACAAAAACAGCAACAATGTGCTAAGCCATTTCAAATCTAGTCACACCTGCAGTTCTCAGATGCACAGCCAAGCTGCTATAGCCAGATTGAGCATTCAGAAACCTCATTGTACTCAAAAGAAAGTGCATTCTTTTGCCAGAACTGAGGGAGCTATGCAGCCTTGTGTTCTGGGAGCTTCCTGAGCTGCAGCCATTGACGTGATATCGCATTTCCTGAGGAGTTCACTCCCACTAATAACAAATAAGATTGAACTGTTCCAGGTCCAGACTAAAACCTGTCTCAGTTGCTGCTTTCGTAAGGATGATCAAAGTTCCTGAGCCTGCACGCTGCTCTATCCAGAGGGACCTTTGCCTCCACCTGGAGTCAACTGCATTAATAACACTTCTTCTATACTTCTGACATCTACTTCACTGGATCAATTTGCAGGACTAGCTGTGGGTTGCTGGGGTTTTATTTTAAGTGTAAAGATGTCTGTAATTTCCTAATCAAAAGCAAGAGAGAAAGCAGAATGCTGTATTTTTTTAAATGAGACGGTAATAAAACCGAGTCTGAATATTTTGATAGATGTGCTGGAAGGGCAATAATGTAGCAAACAGTTGCACTACTTTTTTTCCTAGTATGAGTACCTAACCTGAGAAATATTTGTTCTTTCTCTAACTAAGTCCTCTTCCAGTTCTGAAGTTCGGAAGTTTAGAAAGAGTGTAGTACAAAGTCTCAGTGAAATGTGAAGCTTATGTAAATAAATCTGGTAGTTATAGCTTTGTGAGGTAGCATATTACATTCGTTTTTCGGTTATCTCAAATACTGCCTAATTATTTGGGGCTTTTTTCCCCCAAAAAAAGCTAAACAGTGACATTTTTGAAAGCATCTGTGCTTCACACAAAGTCACAGTCATATAGAAATTATATTCTTCAGTTCATGTAAAGCAGCTTCACAGAAGCCCTTTAGTATGCACTGTTACTTTTTCTTAATAATCCTGGACAACTTAATTCTCTTGTGCTTTCTCTCTGCTACCCTGTTTTGTACACTATCAGGTTTGCAGGGGTTCTCTGTATTGTTTTTGTAATACATGGATTGGTTTCTAGAAAAACCTTTACTGTTGTAATCATTGTTCTTGGATTGTGGAACTCTATCTGTAAAGACGAAAACTTTAAAAATGCCCTCTGCTTTCTCCAAGTTTACTGTAATTAGCAAGTTCAGTTAAGAGAAATGTATTCTTTTAAGCTCCTGTTATGTTCTTTTCCAGTTATTGACTGCTTTCACAGTGTATGTACTTAGTACTGATTAATTCCTTTACTATGGTGAAAATGACACATTTTGTTAATATCAGATGGAAATTGTCGTTTTGGATAAAGTTCTTCAAACTGATAATGGTGTGTGATTTTTCATTTGGTTCTCAGTTTACTTGGGAGTGGTTAGAAGTCTGGAATGGCAGTTATTTAATTATTACCTCCAGTGATCCTCTGACACTAGTAAATTCTTCCAATTTACAAATCTGCTTGATTTCGTAGCCTTGGGAAACCATCTCTATTGAATATATGGCATGGAGAGAACACTGTGGCAATTTCTACAGAAATGCATTTGCCATCTCTCAAAGTCCAAGAAGCGCCTCAGCACATCTGGAAGCCCCCCAAAAAAGTCTCATTTTTTTCAAACTTTAGCTCAGAAGCCCTTACACCACGAGCCCTTGTGTGGCTGCTCTCTGCCAGTTCCCTCCTCATCTGAGCCTCACTCAGAGATGTGCAGGTGCCTTTATGTCTGTGGCCCCAAAATCCTGACCAAAGGCTTCTGGGGGATTGAAGGAGGATCAGACCTCTCTGCAGGATGTCCAGAAAGCTTTGCCAAGGCAATAGGAAGAAAGGAAAATATTTAGATTTGCAATGCAGCATATAGATTATTATGGGCCTTTCCTTACGATTCTCCTGAAGGGGTTCAGTGAGGCAAGTTGAGTTTAAATCTGCTGAAAGAATGACAAAAGGATGTCCTAAGGCACCTCTTAAGCACAATTTAAAGTAAAAAAAAATGGACTTACCTTTGAATGTAGCAAACTTGGAACACCATTAAGATGCATGAGCCAATCCTGATAGCAAGTCTGACAAAAATTAATTTAAAAATAAAAATAAAAGGCATGTTTTAACTAGCCCCAGTCTTTATAAATCTAGCAACACTACATATTCCAGAATTTACCTGTCAGAATGTAAGGCAGTGCAATTGCTACACTACAGCAATATCTAATTATAATTCACTTTTCCATTGCCACTATGGAATGATACAGATCACATTTCTGTTCATTTCTAAATTCTACATGATATTAAGAAATGAGTATACTCTAGAAATGGAAGAGAACATTCAGTTCAACACTCATTTGAAAATTTAACTATGTACATTCAGACTAATAAGGCCAATTGAATTGTCAGCACTGCTTTTTGCTCAGCATTATCAATATAAAAAAGCTGTCTGCTAATGTAAATTGCTCTGTAGTGAGACTAAGAAAGAACATCAATCTTTTAGCCCAAGAGAGCCTGTCCACTACAGCATTTCAACTCATATATTTTGTTATTTCTAATGCTACATAACAGTTTACTTTGGGATAAAGATAATTAATTCAGATATGACCAAATGACTTTGCTGCTTTGACTGCAGCAGGCACACATCTTACATGGGTGCAGGTGAAGTTCTTCTATAAACAACCTGCTATCTATATCACTGCCTCCTGT
Organism: Thryothorus ludovicianus; assembly: GCA_013397245.1. Lineage (NCBI taxonomy): Eukaryota > Metazoa > Chordata > Aves > Passeriformes > Certhiidae > Thryothorus > Thryothorus ludovicianus. Next base: position 783,477 of record VZTB01012398.1, read on the forward strand.
CTTAACAGAAACATTGGACTCAGACAGGAGCTTGCCTTTTGCTATGGCTTGCAAAGGCATTATTATGAGCTAAGCTAATCACCCACAAAATTTGTATTACATTTTGTAAAGACAGACCTTATGATTCTGAACACGAGATCAACTCCCATATTTCCTTTACATATTCAGACAATCCTTGCCCATTAGTGGCAAGAAAGACACTCCTTTTATGAAGACTTCTTTGTCATTTCTGTTTTGAATTACAAAGATTTTATGGCTGCAGATGTTAGTTGGGTACAGAAAAAAGGTTTACTGCTCTCTAAATTTCCCTGGTGACTCCTTAAAGGGAAAGTAAAGTGATTTATGATTCCCCGGGCCTTCAGTGTAGCAAACAATTTTAAACAGACAATTTTATTTTCTTAGCAGCTCAACTCTTCTTCCAAGCACCCGGTGCTTTTAATTTCTTTTTTTTTAAATCTCTCTACTCTTTCATTTCTTACCTTGTGCTCAATACTCAAACTCTTGATCTTTATCAATATTTATTACTTGAAAAGGCTTTGTGTAAATATACCTCAAAGTCCTCTGCAATAACAGCTAATGGAAACAAAATACATACAAAGTACTTATTTCTTTCACCTTCTAAACACCCAATAATTCCTTTGGAAGTCTCATGCCTCTGTGTTTTTTAAATAATTCTTTGTGAACATGCCAGCTGCTCTCAGCCAAACTCATTTCTATCCTCTGTGCAACCTTCCCTAATAATTTCTGCTTGCTATTTACTGACTTGATTTTGTTTCTGGTAGGTCCTATCATTGGAAGTATATCTTGACTGGACTTTCCTAATATCAAATTCAAACTTTGTAAGAATTTTCCTTACCTTCCTGTTTCTTTTGTAGTTCAGGGATATGTAGGACTTAATTCTTAAAGCTGTTATCCCAGTTGCCTTGCTTCTGATTGTAGGATACTCTAGATGAAACTGAGTTTTCCATCTTCCAGTCGCAATCTAGAATTTCTGTCTTCAGGCAATTTTGGGAAAAAATACATTCTAAATGTGAAAAAATAAGCAAACTTAAAACTTGACAATATTTTCTCCTATTTCAGAAGAGTTTTGTTTAGCTTTGATTTTATCTATAAGATGTTGAGACCCCTGATATGGAAAGAATCAGAGCATTTTTAGTACAATGGGACAGCATAACTGCAAACAGCTTTGGACATTTACATGCTAAAATTTGCAATATAATCTTGCCACTGAAGCTATTTTTAAATTTATTAGTATGTGAACAGCATACTGTGTCAAATTATGCTAATTTTTTTATAATCTATTATCTGTTCCGTGATAAAAAACAGCTCATGGGATGTGTTTCAATGTGTGTTCAAGTACCCAGTTAAGAATGTTTTCCACGGTGAGGCTGATTTAAGTTAGATGAGAAACATCCATATTTTATAGTTCAACAGCAGTCCTCTGCTTCATCAGTGCTTTTGAACTTCCTGTGCATTAATTCTTTCACAAGTGGGGCAGAGCTGCCTCAGAAACCTGATGCACCATGGACAAATTACTTAGACATCTAAATGTTCTTCTTCCAAAGTGACTGATTATCTGATCAGCACAGGAAATTTTCACAAGTACTCACAGAAACCACAGCAGGGCTGCTCTGATGAGGAACTGCTGTGCTTCCCCTGGGACTGTGTGCAGCGTGGGGCTGGGAATGAGGGCTCTGTGCCAGCTCCTGTCTGTGGGGGTGTAAGGGCAGACACTGGGCAGCCTCACACAGCTGGCCTGGGGTGTTGTTTGTAGGTTACCCCATCTTCCCTGCTCAGATATGACTGTTCTTTCTATTACTCACTCCAGGGAAATAGGAAGTGCCTCCTTCAAACCTGCACGGTAAGAGACTTCCATCATAGCACACCCATTGTAACAGAACAGGACCACAGGAAAGGAATATCTGTTAAATCAAGTGTTTTATATTAAAATAAAGCAGCACTAAAAAAAAAACCAAAAACAGCAGAGCAAATTTGGCATAGAAATGAGTATAATGTCTCTCAAACCTATTGACTATTTCCTCTATGCTGTAATACAAGCCACAGAAAATGCTATCATATCAGATAATCAGAACTAGAATGCAGAGCTGTTCCACAACTGGAAATTAAAAATCCAAACATCAGGAGTTTTTTTCCTGTACTGCAGGTGTCAATTGTGTATTCCATGCACATCCCAGAGAAAAAATAATAGCACAATAGCAAGATTTAATAAGGAAAAAACAAACAAACAAACAAACTCAAGACACAAAACAAAACAAAATAAAAACAAACAGGAAAAAGAACTAAACACAAAATCATTCATAGACCCCAGACAGTTTCTCAGCAGAGAAAGGCAAATTTTGCCTGGAGACTTTATTCTGACTGTCCCCTTGAAGGGCAAATTGTACTTTTTGTAGCCTGCTGGAAGGGCAACTCTGACAAGTCCAGGAGCAATCCTGTGACTGACACTTCAATGGCAAGAGAGACTTGGGCATGACTTTGACTTATCCTCTGGACACCATCAATGGACTTCACTTTCCAAAGGACTTCACTTCCCATTCCTCATGCATCTCCCACTTAATGTTGCAAGTTTTTCTTGACAACAAATTGGAAAATAAGATTATATTTTCATAACTAGTTAAGTATCATGTCATTGCACACATTTCTCCCACTTTATTTAGCACACCTACAAGCTCATTAGTTTATCCTGATGTGTTTGACTCACATCAGTGTCTGAAAAACTGCCAGAATTGATATCTCATGTCTCCACTGGGAAAAGTGATGTAGCCTAAAGACTGATTATTACTGGTTCACCTTGAAGGTTTTACAGCTGAAAGCTTTGGTAGCATAGATCACAAGGTTCAACTAATGATAGAACCCATATGGTTAACAGCTCAGCTTAAATGAAAAAATATAATAATTTCTGAAGCAAGTCTTGAAACTTGAGGCCAAGTCAGCTGAAGATTTTTACATACCTTAGCTGGTGTTACTGGTTATTACAGTGTCATTTTGAGATTCCTTCTCTCCTGACCAACTTGAAAAGTGTAATCACTTGGCTGGGGACATTTGAAGGTAATAATTTTTTTCATGCAAAATAGATATCACCTTCTCTGCCTGCTTTTGATTTCAATTCTCACTTCACCTTAGGGAAGATATTTAAAAGCTAGCATCCATTTCACTTATCACTGTAGAAAAATTGGCTAAGAGAAGACATGAGAACCTTTAAATAACTTTGGATATCTATTCATCAACTGGAAATCACAGCATTTTCTAGGAAATTTGAAATTATAACAGTGGCTGCATTAAAATTATGTCTGCAAAACTGTATATTGGTGTTTTTTGTCTTAACCCTCCTAAAATTTGCAATTGGAGAAATAGTTTAAAACTTGTCTACTCCCAGCTGAGTTTCTTAATCACTAAAACACTTGTATTTGCTCTCCTGTCCAATTAATCTCTATTTAGTGCCACTCAGTGAGTGCAGCCTTGGCCTCAGAAACATGAGTTTGCCTCCCCATGTGCAGAAGGGGAATCTGAGCTGTTTTCCCCCACATTCAGGTAAGTGCTCTGACCAATGAATGAGTGCTGGACATTGCTGCTGGGGAAGGAAGGAGGAGGAAGAATATAATAGCTTAGTCTTTCTTAGTTACTTCATTCTAGTGGTGCCCTAGATCTCATAGATGAAATCTGTGGTTCATGGAACACAAGCTTCCCACTTGGGATCATCAGAAGAGCTTTCCCTCAGGTGGTGTCCCAAGGCAAACTTTAAGAATCCACAGATACTTCGAGAGTTCCCAGGTTAGACATCTTCCAGGAGAGATTTGAAGTTTTGGGGAGTTCAAGGCTTTAGGGCTCTTTTTTGATTGGTTGGTTGGTTGTGATTTTTTAAGATGGAAACACTGATGACAGAATTCAGAAACTTAATTTTATTATGGAACTCTTTTTAAGCCACTTGGAAGCCTAAGTCTTACCTATTGATAGATTTATACTTGAAATTAATTAAAAATCAATACAATTTCACAACTAATTTGATTTCTATCAATGTTAGGATATTCAGCCTATAATAACATAACAACATATTCATATGGTTTTTTTTCCAGTAAGCTATATGATTTATAATTATGTTACCTCTTCAGGGTGGAAACCTTTCTAATAATAAGGTTCAAGACAATGTGTTTTTGGAGTAACAGATTTTAGTGTGTTTTCCACAGGTTTTGTTTCATTTAATTGGCTTAGTGCAATCTATGAGGCTGTCAGAGGATGGCATCATGGTGTCTGTAAGTGGAATTTAAAGAAACTAAAGGCCATTTCTGAAAGGAAACTGTATTAAAAGTCTTGTTCTAATGAGAACTGAAGTAATTCTTTTGATTGTTGCATTTTCATTTGCAAAATATTATTCCATGTAAATCTTGCAGTGTCTGTATCACCAGTTCCTTAGTCTTAGAAACAAGTTAGCTTGCTTATGAGGTATAGATATAAGTTGTGAATGATTCTTCTTTTTTGCTATGGAATCAGCGGCAAAATCCTTATCTGCTTCCAAGAAAGAACACCCTCTAAGCCTCTATTACTTTATTTTCCAGATGAGAGGCTATCCATGTTCCTTTTTTTCCCTTGACCTACAAAATTACCTCAAAAGATTAAAATTTATAAAAATTGTTTTTATTCTATAATGTTATTTACTTACCTTATTTTTCCTCTCCTATCTACTTTAAGTTATATTACTGCACACACTACAGATGCCTTCCATTCTTCAAAGATGATTTGACCCTGGAAAAGTACATGGGTTTCCCTGGACAGCTGCAAAGCTGACATGTGAGATTGAAGTATTATTCCTAATGAAAACCATCTAAGACTGCACAATCTAAATCTGAAGTGGTATTTTTCCTATCTTGTTTGAGAGACCAGTAGCTTTGGGATAATCATAACCAAAGTATTTCCCTTCTGATGTATCTGTAACGAATAGTGTGTAATGTAATATTTTAGCCTTGAGACAGCATTAGAACTCTCTCCTGGAATGCTACATTATCTCCTATGAACTAATCCTTATATCACATCACAGTTGCAGTGACTGATGAGTCTTTTTCTTTATAGGTTATGAAAGCAACATGATTTATATCCCATCTGTTCACCACTACATGAGGAATTCGCAGAAGGCACTCGCCACCCCCCTTACTGCATGCTTTATCATAAGTCACGTAGGATACAGTCATGTTAGTTATGTAGAGATGAATCACAAACTTGAAATAGATATTGAAACAAAAATATAGTGCATTTCTTCCCCTAGATTCATTTTTCAACAGCATTGCTTTGAAAAACTATTCTTTCTCAACAAATGTCACTCACTTACGGAAAAGATTCAGCACTGTTTGGAAATTCGTGATCTATTTATAAAGATCAAATAAAATTATCAGTGTCCTCTGGTTTTTGAATCCTTTTAAGGATTCCTCTGATATATTGTTGAATGTCTACAGCACAGCCTTGAAGCTTTCCTCTCTGGTGGAGTTTAGAAACACAGAAAAGTTATTTTCAGTGGCTTCCTATGTAGCCTTCTGAGAATCATTGAAAACAAGGACATGAGAATTTGCTTTCCATTATTCAAAATAGCATCATAATTTACTGATTGGAGCAAATTGAGCAGTATTTCAGCAGATGACCAAAAGATAATCTTGCTCATCTTCTCCACACACACTTCAAATGATTGTACCCAGTGCAATGTTGGCTTCAGCAGGGTCCTTCTTGATTAGGGCCACTTACTGTAACCTCAAAGTCAGACTCTTTATTTCACATGCCACCAAGAAAATTTCTAAGTGCATGACTGAGAGGAAAAGAAGTCTCCATGCTATCACTCTTTAGCAAGCTCATAACATAGGGGAATTTGAAAATTCTCCTTTTTTGCTTTGCCATGATACCTGTCAATGTTCCTATTTGCAGAATAGTGACTCAGCTTTCCCCTTTTGAATCAACATATTAAAAGAGTGAAACTTTGTCACACCCTGCTAGCACTTTTCCTCCTTTGGTATGGAAACCTGCATCCCTGAAGGCAATGAGAAGAAAATTCTCTGCAAAAGGATATGAGAACTGCTGCTTGACTCACAAATAGATGCCTATTGTCCTTCAGTGGCTCCATATTTTTAAAACAACCCACCCCAAGACTAGTGGGCCTTACAAGAAATTTGCTGATGTTATGTTTCCTGTCACCACTACCTGACACTGCTTTCCCACTTTTCTATGAGTGATATCCTGTCTCACAAGGGCAAGAAATAACAATAAAAATTTTCCTCTTTCTGGTGTTTCACATCAAAAGAAATATCACCTTAGTGGACCTGTATCTCTGATCAAACTTTTTCCTTGCTTTTTAAATTTTCTTTTAAAAATATATTCAGTGCATCTTCTGTAGTTTTTTTGTGGGGGAGGGGGATGCTGTTTGCAAGGGGGGCTTTGTCATCTTCTTACGCCATACCTGCTTTTAATTTTTGTCCCTTTCTTTCTGTGACATTTCATTCTACAGTTTGGTAGTCACCATTCAGGAAACTACAGATCTTAATGAGTTGGAGCTCTTATCTTAACTCTTATAGTGATCATTGTAGATGTTGAGAGCCACTTTGGGGCATTTGGGCTTTTTTTATTTGCTTTTCCTCGAATCTACAGCATCCACAACAAACCTTTAAGTTATAGGCCCATTCCAACTGAAATATTCTATTCTAACATTTCAAAAAGAATAAGAAGACTTTATGCTTTGGGATCTTTTGTTTATTAGTTCAGGGTTGGACTTTTTTTGTCTTCATTTTCTTAATTTCTATGACCTCTCCTATGAAGACAGATTGAAAGAGTTGGGGTTGTTCAGCCTGAAGAAGGCTCCAGAGGGACCTTACAGCTTCTTCCACTCCCTAAAGGGGACCTACAAGAAAGCAGAAAAGGAACTTTTTACAAGGGCAAACAGAGGATGAGAAGTAATGGGTCTAAACTGAAAGAGGGTAATTTAGATTAGGCATTAGGAAAAAAATCTTTCCTGTGAGGATGGTGAGGCACTGGCACAGGTTGTTCAAACAAGTTTGGATGCCAGGTCTTTGGAAGTTCAGGGCCAAGCTGGATGGAACTTTGAGCAACCTGATCTAGTGGAATGTGCCCCTGCTCATGGCAGGAAGGTTGGAAATAAATTTTCTTTAAGGACCCTTTCAAACCCAAATAACTCTGTGATTCTGTGATTAAATATTCTGGGCATAAAAAATAAATTCAAAAATTTAATTTGAGATTCAGCAAGACTGCAATTTCCACCCTCAATGAGAAATCTGAAACATTTGCTTATTCTCAAGTGTGACAGAAGTGAAATAGGAGAGAAGCTTCTTCAGAGAGATGTTTACTGAAAGGAACCTGACTTGGCAGAAACATCTTGGTAAATTATCATGGAAAAGGTAAAGCAGTGCTGGGTAACAAAGCCACATGCTGCAGCTTGGAATTAACTAAAAATAAGTTTTGTCTTCAACACAACAAACTATCAGCAAGACAGATGACCAAAAAGAGGAAAACCAGAATTGTGTCCTCTGGGGCTGGATTTCTGAAAATAAACACTCAGTCTTGTCCCAACTTTGTAACAGAAAATAGAATTCAATAGCATAGAGGAAACTGGAGAATAATACAATAGCAATGCAGTACTTGAAAGTGCAGCAATATGAGGGAAGGGAGCAATAATGACAATTGCTCTTTAAGTCTGTGCTGAAAGCAGACTGAGAGGAAGTTTGGTCTGCCAGGGAGGCAACAGTCTGGGTGCTGGGAGGCCTTGGCCTTGCTGGCTGTCCTGTTTACTCCTCATATCTGAACCAGACGTCAAATCCCCTTGTTTATACATTGCTTCCCAAGCCATGCTTCTGCCTGGGAGGAAGAAATTATCAAGGTTTTCCTCACATTTTAAAGAAGAAGAGAGCTGGCAAATAGTTTTTCAATGCTGGCATAGTGATGTAATGAATGGCTACAAGAGAACACTCGGTGGTGGTGGTGGAGGTCACAGTTACAAAAGAACAGGGAACACCTGTCACTTTCATTTTAAATGCTTATTTTTAGCTTATTTTTAAATAATTTTATAATTTTGTTAAAAGGCTTTGGTTTGTTTTGTCACCAAATTTCCCAGAAAGTCTCTGCTTAAGTTCCCCATGCTTATACAGTGAAGCTTTGACCATGTTGAATGAGGGTCTCTCCAAATGAAAGGAACATTCTGTTAGCATAGATGAAATGGCTGTTCTGGGAAAGTCTTCAGCCCAAGGAATTTTGAGTGTGCATAATTATATGGATGGAACTGCCCAAAAGACTACTTAGGTCCCAACATATTTTGGAGAAGTTTCTAGGCCTTTCCATGTAGAAACAAGTTCATCTATGAAAGTTGAGATGAAAATATTTCCTTAGGAACAGAGTTTAGACACATATGGATCCCTAAAACTCTGATCCTGAAGATAAAAACTGGATACAAAATTCTAGTGCATACTAAGGCTCCTTTATTGTTACCAATGCAAATTCTGATGTCAATAAAAGCCATTTAGCTTTGTTGAGCAATTATTTAGCCGCTTAATAAATTGCTTGTCAAAAGACAAGTTTTGGCCAGACTAGCAGTTAGCCAAGTACTACCTTACATCTGGGGACAAAACCTGCAGACTAAATAGCTCACAACAGGACACACACCTCAGCATAGCCTGGTATCATCCTCCATGCTAAACCTGGATGAGGAAGAAGCAAAGGAACTGGATACCATAACTGCATATCATCCAAAAGATATCTTCTAGCAGGGAAATTCTCAGCTGGAGCTCAGTGGATGGGTAAGTGGGAAAGGACTGCCCAGCCACACAGCCACCACTAAATCTCACAACCAGGGGCAGATGTACTGGACTACACTGAGAAAAGGGATGGTCAGCCCTTCTGATGTGGGAGCTTAAAAAATCTGTGACCATCATGAGGGTGGTCACCAACAGTACACATCTGTGCCTGCTTTGTGCAAGTTTCAGACCCACTGACCCTCAACAACGTAATTACTTCATGAAAATGAAAAATAAATTACCAGCTGTTTGATTCTTCTGTTACAAATTAGACAAATTTATGAAAAATAATGTCACTTGCAGTATTATTCATTTACTTCAAATACTGTGGACAGGAAGTTAGAGTTTGCAAGGCTTTTATTTCACATGTAAAGCATGACCTTCACCTCATCTTCCTGGTGCTTGGCTTCTGTGCCCAACCTGCTCCTGCAAATTATCACAGGCAGATGGTCACACTCCTGTCTGCCCTGTCACACTCACACAAACCACCTCACCTGCTCTAGGTCACAGCCCTATGCTGTCAGAGAGAGTGACAAACACCCCTCTCCTGTTACAATATCCTCCTCCAGAAGATCCCTGGGGCCATGCCAGAGCCTGGGGAGAACAGAGGTGAGGTCAGTTGTTTCCTCTGCTCCCTGTGTGCTGCAGCTCAACCAAGTACCCCTATTTCCTGGCAGCACAGAGAGGTCTGGACTGCATCACGATAAAAAAAACTTGACTGTTTAATTTAGTGATAAATAACACTTAGAATACTTAAAAATATGAGCTGGTGAAATATTAGAACTCATTTAAATCTCAAGCCACTTTGGGAGAAACAAGTTCTGTACACTTCCTTGTAGTTGCTATAAACACCTCAAGGCTCCTCAGGTCCCAGGCAGTCAAGGGGAAGCACATACCTTTCTCACAAATGTACATCCCTTGGTTCACCATGTGATGAAACACCCTTCCTGCTAAAGGGTGTTTTCAGCAGTAGTTGGAATTTATCCCACGCTTTTAATCTGACCATAAACAACATTGCTGCATTTGTCTCTCTCATCTCTGAACATTGTTTATACCCACTTGGATGTAGTGAAGGCTGGCTAGTCCATCTGGATTTCTTCTCCTGCTGCTTTTCCAGTGTAATTAATAAACCCTATCCTGTTTACTGATCCCAGTATGAACCCCCAGAAACAGAGAGTTGTGGTGATTCACATTAGTTGTTTTGAATTCAATGAGGTTGAAAAAAAAAAAATATTACCTGCACTGGCAGTACTTTCTAAAGAGATATGGAATGACAGTGGCTCTCAAGAGGAGTCAACACCCCATCTCCCTTAATTTAGTGAGGCCAATATAGAAGAAAGCTGCACCCATGGCATTTAACAGTATGTACAGTACTGAAGAGAGCTTGGATCACATCTGGGCATTTCCAACCATGTGCTCAAAGCTCTCAGAAATCCAACAAAGTATTTTCATCTAAATATTTGGAAAGTCTTTGCATCCAGTGAACTAAGCAGTTGTAAAAACGTAGGTACTTGTCTTGGAGCACTTGATAAAAGCATGCAAGGGCCTTTTCTAATAAGAAGCTTGTATGAATACTTGTGTACATATAAATGAATGTGCCAGGAATTGCTGCAAAGACAAAAATTATGATACTTCTGAGCTTTATTTGGAACCTTGTAAATAGAAGCAGAAATCAGAGCATGAACCACTGTATTAGGCTAAAAACCTGACACACATGAGAGCAGTTTTTGTGGGGCACACCTATCTCTACTTACTTGTATAGAGAAGCTGCCCTGCAAAGTACTTTTCTTGGCTAGAGTCTATCAAAAATTAAATGTAGTTTTCTAAGCAAGAAGAGGCAGGACAGTAGGCTGGTTACTCTTCTAATTTCCTGGGAGAAATTCCCAGACAGAGCTTTTAGTCAGTTTTAGTGAGAATGGCCAGACTACTGGATATTTTTATATGTCATAAACTAATGCTAGCACAGTTTTTACATACTAAAGGACTGTCACAAAGAGTACTCCAAGATAATTCATCCCAGCAGTCTCTCTAAAAGAGGCTGCCATGATACATCCAGACCATCCAGTCACATCTGTGCTGCACATTGCAACAAGTGATGTCAGGCACAAGCTGCGTAATTCCAGAAATACCCTTTAGAAATTTATCTATAATATCCCTCAATCTAGTGTAGCAGCACAACATTTATTAAATCTGATTAGTATTGTCACAGAAACCTGAGTGATCACAGTGGAGTTACATGGTTTCCTATCCATGTCCATTGGAGAGAACCACATGGAAGTCACATTACTCCCTGAACAGATGAGATGGAAACTGCACCCCTTCCTGAGCTAATCTCTACCAGACCATCAACATCCAGGGAGAGCTCACCTGCCTGTGGGGTGTCAGAGTCATCTCTGCTTACACAGCTTTACACTCTTGGTTCTCTAGCAATTAAGGCAAAAGGAGAAGCTTCAGATGGTGATTTGGTGGCCCATTTGGACACGATCTAGTTAGGAGTCTGCTGTGGGGTCAAAAACATGGGGCTCCATCACAAGCTCCTTCTTAAGAGCCAACAATGAGATAACTCCTCTGCAAACAACAGAGGAGAAAAAAACTGCCTTGGATCCAGACAAACACAGACATGGCTTCTTGTGCTCATTTGAAATGGAAAATTTAAACATGGATGTTTTGATAGACACTCCTCTAGCAGCTTCTTGCTCGCTGCTCACTTTCACATAAGCTTTTTATAATTTAAAACATGTTTGAGGCTGCTAATTACCCAGAAATGGTTTCCATTACAGCTGTCCTGAAGCTCTGTTCCTCTGAATGTCCTCGGTAACCCCATGTGGGCTGTGGTTCTTATCCCTCCTGTTCTCCTTCTCTGTTACAGGCTTTTCTTCCCAGTCTGACTGTGCACACTGCAGAAATGTTTTTTTCTTTCCAAAATGCACCATAAAGTACAGGACAAATTACCTGGGCAGGGATCTCAAACTAAGTCCTTGAGAACCATGATTGCAGGGTGGTTTCCAGCCCAGGCAGTCACCTCTCAGTGTCAAAATGCTTAGCACAAAATGTCTATACTTTGTGAAAATAAGTTATAAAGGATAAAGTTTGGATGGAATTTTCTTAGATTTGTTCACAAACACAATAAAACTTTTATTTTTAAGTGTCTGCTCTAAATATTGATTGCTGGAATTATAAATAAAAAGAAAAAACAACCCCTAAACAATACTTATAAATAGTTTGAAGTAAAAAATATTTACATGGCTTGGATATAGTTATTTTCCATCGGTGCCTATAGCAGATACTTTCATGGGGATAGATTTATTTAGAGGTATTTAGTGAGGTTATAGAGATACAGAGATCAGATTAAGAAATCCTAAAACTGCTTAAGTTTAGAAGAATTTTTCACATATTGACTGTTCTTATTTTATTCTGTAAGTTCAGACCATCAGTCAGTGCTGTGGACAGAATAAAGGCATGGATTGACTTTCACTTGAAGCTGAACACCACTTTTCCTTCTCTTGTGTGCACCCCCTGCTCTGGCTGCTCCCCAGTGCATTTGAGATACACCAGCTCCATCCCTCTCTCACAGATGCAGAGCAGCCTGCATGGAAAGATATCAAAGTATTTTGAAAAATTCACGTGTGCAGGTGTTGGCCAAGAACTATCTCCAGTTTTCAGTAGTGTGATGGAGTTAGAAATTTTCAATTGAGAATAGCAAATCTGCCCTTATGACCAGCCATATCTAAAATAAAACAAGATTAAGCTTCAACTAAATTTTTATTTCATTCCAACATCCCTGGGGAAAAATATTCTGCTTGAATGGAAATCCTAAATGTGGGAGCATGGATCAGTAAAACAAACTGGGTAAGGGAGCAGGGAGAAGATAACACTTGGAAAGGGGAATGGAAAAAAAACAGAGACTTTTCAGTATTTTTTAGGTATTTTCTTCTTTCCTGAGCAGGGCACTCCTTAGTTTGGTGCAAAGTGATGTTGAAGTTGGGAGCACCATTTCCCTGGATTTCTCATTTTGTCAGGGTGGGAGATAGATAAGGTTGGTGCAGAACATCTCAGCAAGCAGCAACACTGAGGGAAAGATCTGAACTTACAGGAAACTTGAAGGGGCTGCAGTTAGGGGCCTTCATCCCTGCCATCAAGAGCTGTGACTCTTCAAAGGAAGGTAGCAAATATGTAGGACATATACATAGGCACTACTTGTGTACTTAAAACAGAAGTACACTTCAGCCTACCAGGCAAACAAACACAAAGAGACTAGGAAAGTGAAATGGAAATGGTTTTTTTGCAAAGCAGGAAAGAGTAGAATCCTAGTTTGGGAGGGAATACTTGGCAAAAGGAAAGACAGGTTTCTATTCTGATTATCCTTACTAAGACAGGAACAGTTCTGTAGAAAGGTGATTTCCATGACCAGCAAAAGCACACATGGAGATTCACATATAGCAATAAAAGTATTTTTTTAATAAGAACTTAATTTATTTAGTAAAAGTGAATAAAGATTGAATATCAAGAAAAATAATCAGTCTAACATGCTCTTTTGCTTCTATGAAGCAATGTCACAGTGAGAGGGATTACTAGCACAGACACACCAACCAGCTCTTTTTTTTCTTTATCAGGAACACAGTTGTAGATATAACACACATTTGCTTTTAGCTGCAAAGCATTTACAGTTTGCTCTTAATCAGATTTTTCTTCAAAGAAAGAAATGAGTATGTAACAGACAAAAGTTCATGAACTCAAATCAGTGGTGCAAATCTATTAGTTAAAAATAATTTGAACTTTGCTGAACCTTCAGATCTGAAGTGTAATGTATGATTTATAGTGCTGTTGAGTGCAGCTGTGACACTGACACAGACCAGAGACACACAAAGTGCTATCTGGGAGAGCAGAAATATTTTTATAGGAAGTTTGATAAATAAACTTTGCTCTAAGTTTTTAGTTTTAAGATCATTTACTGTTTATTGGTGACATTTTCGCATTCAGATGATTAAATGCATATTGGTCAAATCCCACAGAATCATTTCCTTGGCTAGTTCTACACTGGAGTTGACCTCAGAGCTGCAAGCTATGCAAGCAGCTCTGAAAGGAGTCTGAAATTTGTGTGTCAAAAAGCCATACATGTGTCCAGCCCAATTGCACCAGATTTTAATACTAGTAGCAGATAGAAAAGAACTTCTTTCAAAGAGAGTTGTAACAGCCTTAGGTAATAGTGCATGACATTTATCTCACAGTGAAATTCAACTATTATCACACTTTAAATTTATTTTCCATGTTTCTGATGGAAATATTAAAAGATTAATGATTTCTTAGCTGTTATTTGCTTGTAGGGTGATAAATTATTTCAATGGAATTCTGTGTCGGTCTTCCACTTTGATACAAGTAAATTGATTTTATTTTAAGTTAAATTATACAGTGGAAACCCAGTCTTTTCATTGCTTGTAAGGCTAGAAAAGAAGAGCAGATTAGTTCAAGTCATCTTTAGGAGTGTCAGCAGTACCTGCCTTCCCCAAGGCAAACATACAAGGGAGTGCTGTGGCAGATTATCCTTAGCATTGCTTCTGAAACAAGCTGCACACAAGTAGCTCACCTTGTGAGAAAAAAGCAGAGAAGCCTTTGAATGCTACCCCAGACAGAGGCACAACACAACAGCACTCTACCTTCCCATGCAATCTTGTTGCTTTCTTTTAAAAATAGTTGCTGAGATTGTTCTGCAAAATGGGTGCAGCTGCATCCACAGCAAAGGGCAGAGCTCAGGTGTAGCACAGTAATGCTCAGCCCCAGGTGACACAGCCCAAGCAAAAGTAACCTCAGAAGGAGAAATCACTTCCAATAGAAAAGCAACTGAAAGGAGTAAAAATCACATATTTTACCAAGAATCCAGGATGTAATGAAATACCATACCCATCACAAAGTACTTCACTGATAATCTACAACAACACAAAGGTAACACTATAGAGTGAGCCAATATTATCATATCAATTCTTAAGACTTCATTCTCTGGTTTTGCACTGGTTTGCCACATGGAATACACAGAAGGAATATTCTGGTGTTTTAGTATAAGAAATATAATCAAGGAATATGGAGAGCATTGAGGAAAGCTCCAGACACTATTCACTATCAACTAGAGATGATGTGCATTGTCAGGGTCAAATGTCAGAAAACTGAAAGATATTTACAAGTCTTGCACATTCCTTTTAGAACATGGCAACCCTCCAGATAATCTCATTATTCCCTATGGTTATACTGTATTTGCTTGAAAATACTTGCCCAAAGTACCTACTTGGAATAATGCTTGTAGGAGAAGTCCCAAGTAAGACTGCAATAATCTCACCGAAATCTGAGGGCACATTTAAACAACATAAGATGACCAATTCTCCATGGCTGGTGCCAAGATTTGGACGACATTATCTTAAATTAAACCAAGTATCACAAATTCAAGTCTTGGAATATAGAAATTATATTATTTTAGTGCTGAACTGATGGAAAACACAATGCAGCAACAAGTATAATCTGTGGGTTTAGAAGCTAATGAAGCTAAAAGCACTGAAAATACACCTAATGGGTAAAGAATGTTTCTGATTTAACTTTTTATTGATTTGAACAACTATGCCCTGCAGGCCAACTCCCAAGTGCAAGGCATGAAACAATCTTTAGTGATTAATTTTAAATCTGACAAATCTTTTCAGAAACATTTTTCTTATTCACATGGGAAAATGTTGCCTGAAAAATCTTGGTCATAAAGACTGCATGTTTGCAAATTAATATGAACTGGTGGAAATAATGAGTCAGTCAGTGGGTAGGTATTCTATAGGGTTTAGTTTAATAGAAGCACAGTGGATAACCAGAGCTAGTTTTGCAGTTAACAGAAGTAACAAGGGCAACACCAATCTGAATGAGATTGTTCTTATATTCATCTTGTCTTCATCACCAGTTTATACAAAAAAATTGACCTTAAATGTTAAATAAATAAATAAATTTTATAAATTATCCATTTCATAGTCATTAACATTTATCAATTGAGATAATTTTTTTCCCATCAGCAGCACTGGAACAGCTTATGAGCAAAATTCTTTGGCAGCATGAAAAAGATAAATTAAACAAGACGAGTTCCATTTTAATTTAAACCAGTAAGGAAACAAAATATTTGGAGAAAAAGGGGAAAAAAATTTTTCTCCAGGGAATAGTGAGAGGCAGGGAGGCACAGATTGCAACTCTTTATAACTTTGACTTCCTAGCTGTAACTACTACAACAGTTTTCTGACATCATAAATTACACACAAGGTATGAAAGCTTTGGAATTAAAATAACTGATCCAGATCACACAGAATGATAGAATCATAAGATGATTTAGCACATCTCTCAAAGCACATCTCATTCATTTTCATTTCTCAAGTTCTTCACTGAAAAATATTCCAACTTGTTGATACTTTTAAAAATTCTCCCTTAGAGAGGACTTTCTAGAACCATATTTGTATTACAAAATCTCAATCCATATGAAATCTGGCAGTGTTCTGAATTCCAAAAGTGGAAATGAATGTCTACTATTAAGTGTGGATGCATCTTCATGTCGCTGGATATCCTGCCTGGTGTCCTGGATACACCTTCAACACCATCACACCCTGTAATTGCCAAAGGGTGGGAGCAGCTGGTGAGGGCCCAGGAGTCCAAACACAGCACAGAATTTGGGCTACACTTCAGTGCAGTTGCAGAAGTGGAGAGGGAACTTGTGACTGTTAGTATATTACTTGCAGAAAGTAAAAGGACATTTCCCTACAGTTTAATTTCCCACATGCCCAAGATCCATATAAAGACTTTTTTAAAATAATCTCTTGGATAAAAGTAAAAATAAATTTTTTCCATATTTTGTCTTTTTCAATATTCGAGGAATTTGAGGATACCTTAAGACCATCAGTCTTGATTTCCATGCTCACCATTTCAGTTATTCAAGCACTTCTTGGGGTATCCCACAGAGAATCCCCACATCCTCTCATAGAACCAATTGTCCAGATCCATTTTCATCCCAGTCAACCATAGCAGGACTCTACAATAAGGCTTCAAGGGTAAGTACTCAATTCTTTATCCTTGTAATCTTTCCAAAATATTATAATAATTAATTATCCAAAACCAAATTAAACCAGTTAAAACAAAGGTGAATCCCAACAGAAGTTCTCTTCCCACTCAAAGAGAATTCAAGTTTGAAACAGAGCTTGTGGCTGCTCTGAGGCAAGCCAGGCTATGTAGGTGTCACATGTGGCACCTACATCTGGTTTGGGGAGTTTTTCAGTGACACTGAAGCATCTGAGACGTGTCAGCCTGGGAGGCAGAAGGAGCATGTCTGGCTACAAGCTCCCAGCCAGAGGGAGCAGGCACAGCACAGCCCCTGCCATGCCTTGCTGCCTATCGTCTCACCAGGAGCTCTGCTGCTGCTGGAGCTTCTCAAGCAGATAATTACCAGAGTTTTAATTAACCAAGTGCCTGACTGTTCCAACTGAATAGGGGAGAAATTGTTTGCTCAAAGTGAGAAGCTCAGGTACGATGTTTTCCAGGATTAATAAATACACCTGGTAAAATGGCAGACACTTAGCATGCCCACAGGCTGATTTAATAACACACACGTGGTTTGGCTTAGAAAGGTTATTTGGAAGGAGGAAATTGAATAGAGAGCAAGGATGACTTGTATCAACCCAGAAAAAAAGAAAAAAATCCATGTCAATAAAAAAAGCTATTAATAATAGCTGAATAATAAAATTAGTTATTTAGGCCATTTAGTTTAACTTTCATACATATATGCAGATGGAGGACTGGACAGGTTTCTCTTGTAATTAATTTGGAACTTGTTCCTTTAACTATTCCCATTTTGCAACAAAAACTACAATGTAAAGACTCTTTCATTTAACCTGAAAACAAAATGAATGGAGTATGACCATGAAAATGCAGCCTGACATTTATTTATGATAAACAGAAAAATTTTAAAGAGGACCACCAGGAATTCTTAGCTTCTTCACGAGTCACGAGTAAGAGGTTTTTGTCTCTTGCTGTCCCCCACTTACTGCAGAAAGACAGCAAACCACTCTGAACACAGCAAGGTGAACTGCTGCATCAAAACAGCTGGAAGCTGATTTTCCAGGACTGAAATTTCACATGGAAGTGCTCTCCTTAACAATCCAAAAGTAGAATACTGAAATCCAGGTCATGTTTCATAACGAGGTAGACACTAGTTACCTCCAATTTGTTCAGACATCAGAACTTTTGTACATGACCAAAACTGCCAATAGTTCTCTTTCTTCAGGTTCTATCAGAAAATACAAACAGATCAATTAGGAGGGAAACCTCTTTGGAATTTTAAACTTTTAGGACAAAATTTTTTTAAAAAAAAATTTTCTTTCCCCCCTTAAATGGTAACTAAACGTCATGTTAGGATTATTGAGGCGTAGAGGACACATATAAAATAAGAGTAGGCTGGCATTCAGTCTCAGTGACCTTTGGATCCTGAGAATGCAGGACAACCCCCACACCTCGGAATCATCACTTACCTGCTTCATGTCACATGTCACTGTGGACAGTTCTTCTTCCCTTGGCACCATTCCAGCACTCTCCCTCACAAGAGAGGGTTCTTTGTACTTTTCATGTATTATAAGGTTAAAATTATTTGAGAGATGAACAACAAACAGTGTTGTTCAAGTCTATTTTTCTCCTGCAAATCAACACATCTACTCTCTTGTTTTTATTCCCTGCACACACCTTTCACATCTATTAGCCATAAATATTTAATATTCACAGTGTGCTACAGAAAAATCTTTTTATGAGGTTGTTAGCCATCACTTTAATGATATTCTGAAAAATTAGCTTGATTTAGAACTGTGTATTTTCTCAAAATCTATCTTTTATGAGCCTTCCCCACCAAACATATCTGCTTATTAGAAGTTATGGTTCTTGCATCAGTTGTATTTTCTGTATAATACTAAAATATAGGGAAGGGTATAGGCTCCCATTAGTCACTAAAAAAGCAACAGTGACTTAAAAGCCAACATACAAAACCTTAATGGAAAATACCCTCAAGTCCTGGTATACCAATGGGTTTGAAGACTTCAGCACTCTCCTTATGTCAGACACAAAAAGTTGTTGCAGCCTGGGGCAGACCAGAGGACTGGATGAGTACTCAGTCCTGCACCAGTGCTTGGCTGATCTCACTCCTCCTAAAACACCTCAGGGCAGCATACACATGAACAAAGGTGCAGGGAGGATGTTTGAGTATGCAGATTGTCTGATCCATTACATTCTCCCTTCCTCACCTCTCCAGCCACCAGAGCAGCAATGCCCTGGAGTGTAGAGGGTGAGATCCTGATCAGGACCCACTCCAAACTGCTCCTGAATATCTTCAGTATGGCAGCTTTTATAGCCAGCTCCCATAGTTACATTCTGGCAGAAGAAGGCAGGGGATTGGAGGGGCCTTGTGGCAGGAATTAGGTTTCGTTTTACAAAACGTCACGTATTAAACACTCTTAATTTTCCTTCTTTTTGCCCTTGCTGGAAGAAATCCTTCCCTTTCCCCCCAGCTGCAGACCCTTTTGAGTTATTTAAATTGTCAAATAGGACAGATTCTTACAGAGGAAACATTGTATAAGAGGATGGGCATGGAAGAAGAACCAAAAGGTAGAAGAGTGGAAGCTAGAGGAGGGATGGAGTTTCAATAGGAGAGGTATCACAGTGGATAGGATAAGGGAGGGAAAACAGAGCTAAAGGACATGGGATGTGAACAGATTAGAAAAGGAGTGGAATACAAAAAAGATAATCAAGACTGGCAGGAAAAGGAAGGGAAGCAGACTCTTTGCATTACAAGTTACGTGTGAGCTTTTCCCCTTGATTCTTGCACTAACAGAAGACACGGTTAAGCTGGTTAGTAATTCTGGCTATGATTGAGTCTCTCTGTTACTATCTTCCTTTTCATCCCTTTCCTTCCCCAGTGGGCCGTGCAGACAAATGCTGACAAACAATACTGCCAAGGCCAACTTCATCTTCACGTCAGCCCTTCTGCTTCATTACATCTTAACCTTCTTGTCCCTCCAGAAGTATCACATCACCAACTGTTGAGGACTGAAGTTCCCAAGATGGTGTCATCTTTCCTTTACTCAGCTGACATCCAGTAAAAACCCTTTGTGTACTTAGAGCTAATGCTTATTTGGCAAGAAATTAGAATAAAAACCTATTATCGGACCAATAGAGATTTCTTTGCTGAAGTGACTGGTGATGATTGCAGCTGCTTGTCACTCACACTGTTGTGGGCTTCAGGCATTGTAAAGCACACAGAAAACAGGTTGGGTTGGTTTCTGCTTTAGAAACAAACATACCTAATGCTGTTTCCTCTGAGGTCAGAAGACTACTAAACAGCACCACAGACAATAATGAGAATTTTGCTGGAAGTTTTGCCCTCACTATTCTTAGCTACAAAACCTTTTAATATATTTTGTGACTCTTATGATACAATACTGAAAATCTTCAAGTTGAAATGTCTGTACAGTTGTGCTGGAGTTGCAGATGTGTGCATGGAAACTTGGGAGTTTAATCAAGTTCATCATTCCCCCCCATAAAACAACAGCAAAAAACCCAGCAGCAAAACTTTATGCTGTGGCCAATGGGGATTTTGAAATGTGCACCATAAGAAGGAGTATTACTGATTTCAATATCTTGAGGGAAAACAGAGGACAGCTTCATAACAAAATTCATAATTGCAATTAAGTTTCCTTAATTTATTTCCCCATTAATACTGAGATGATTTTTTTATGTACAGCTTTTAAAATGCACTAACAAATATGAAAAAGATACTAGATAATGTTAAGCCTTTTGTCAGAGCATTGTAGATGCACTTTCAGTGATGATTTGCTATGGTCCTCTGTTATTAAATAAAAACCTGTGCTTAACCTTTAAATTTCATCAGCATGGATCAGTTTGTTACTGGTGTATAACACCAATCCCCCTTTCCTTATCTGGTGATTCATCTCAACTGTCTTAAGTGCTAAATGAGTTATTTTCCAAGCAAGATGCAACAGTGCAGGCAAACCTCTTACAGCAAACCACCAGCTCAGTGGAATCATCAGTGAATCCTTCATGTGGCTTCCCACAAAGTCCCTTCTCTTTTGCTAAGAGCAGTTGACAAACTGCAGTAAGATTTTCCATGAAAATTTAACCAAAATTTGTGAATAACAAAATATTTTTAAGAAAGTAATATTCAGTACCTCTTCCATCCCATTTAGACTTATTACCTATTTTGTATTTCCATTTCAAATCATTCCCATCTTTCTGAAAGTTACCATACAGTAAAACTATGAAGAACTTTTCCAACTCCATTCCAATTTTTTCCAGTAATGAGAAAGCAGTGGAAAATGAGGCAGTTAGAGTAGAAGACTGGCATGAAACATATTTGATTTCACTGTACTGAAAGCCTTCAGGGTTAATGGTCTCCACTGACCTCTGGGAAACCACAGTGCTGTGATGTAGAGTGGCAGAACAGCAGTCAGGTGTGGGAATTGTAGGGCACTATGCCAGTAGGTGCCAGACCTTCTAATGGGAAACCCCAATTTGAAACGAAAAAACTCAAAGAAATGAACTAAAAAAAATAAGAAAAAAGGGAAATTAGGCAAAAAGGATTGTCAGCCTCTGCCAACAGTCTTACCACAGTAAGAGGGAAAAGCCTCATCAGTTCCATGCATGCAAAGTGCATCCAGCAGATCCATTTAAAAGCAGATGAAGAAGCTGGATATATTCTTTACTGTAAATAGTAAATTGAAGCCAAATTAATTGCAATGTGGTTTGTTCCTTTATCATCTTGAGCTATGATGTGCCAAGACACAGAGTCTTTGGGAAGAATAATCAAGCAGCAACACTAAAGCCTTATCAATTTTCTCCTTACCAGCTGTTCTTCACTGTAATGGAGAACCACTGCCCAGTATGAAAAGGGTTGAAGAATCTGACATCTTGTGGAAATTGAATTTACCAGTTGCTCTATATTTTTCTCTGATGCTGCTAATGTTTGTGATGTTTCTCCTAGGCTTGCAGTCTCACTGTAAGTCTGCTGTACTGCTGGCTCAGTCCTCACCTCCTTTTCAACATCACTTCTGCTATGGAAAAACTCAAGTACAACAAAAAGAAGGAAAATTAAATGTATATGCATCCCTCATAGGGACACAGACAACCCTCATCCGAACTCACAAACACACAGCCACACTCCAGGTGCAGTTTGCAGCCTTATTTCTATCCCTAAGATGAAACACCCTCACAGCACATGCTATTGAAGGAGAAACTGGTCTGCATTATCCCTTTTTATTCACCTCTGATCAGACCAAGGCCATCTCTGGACACTGGCAAAGTAAGCAGTTACCTCAGGCAGTGTAGCAGCAATGCTGCTGATGTGCATTTGCCTCCAGCTGAATTGCAAAAAGGCTGGATGTCGCCTTCAGCAACTCAAAGATCCAGAAGCATAAGAAGAAATAGTGCTGGTAGACCCAGTTGGCTCTGTAAAAATCACCAGCTGCCACCCTCTTTTGTCCTGACCACAATCTTTGGTGTAGTTCTGCCCTCCCTGCTGAGACAGTTCTGGGGTGTGGGGCTCTGAGACAAGTAATAATCTGGGGAGAATTATTCATCCAATGGCAGGACCTGGCCATCAATGCCTGTTACACACGTACTGTGTTTGTTGTGGGGCACAAGAATGGTGTTACCAGGAAAGTGTAGCCAAATCTCTGGAAGTTCCAGAACTGGGGAATGTTTTCTAGTCTTGCTGCAAAAAAAAAAAGCCATTGTAAGAAGAGGGGGAATTGGGGAATTCAGCTTCCATACCGAAAATATAAATATCTGTTCTAAAACAAAACAAAACAAAACAGTAAAACCTAGGAGGATTAAATAAAAAATACCAAACCCCAGCTGTAACATTACTGTTGGATCTCTTTCAACTTTCCTCAACTACCCACTTCTTTCTGGCTTCTCTGCAATTCAGAGAATCTGCACTCCCTTCCCAGCCTTAGAATCACAGCCACCTGGGCTGTTGGCATACAAGAGTACCAGCGTTTGCAAGGAAACAGGACCCTGAAGCATCATAATTTATTCACGTGTGAGACAGACAATGCTTAACCACCTCACACATAAACAAAGAAGTTAAATGAAAATTTGTTTGCAGAGCTCCCTGGAGCAGAAGGTGAGAGACTGCATACAAATTAAAATATTAGTTATAAGTTGTCATTATTTCTGCACTTTGTTAATTTATTTTATGCATATTTCAAAAGCATTCACTCAAAGCCCACTAAGATAATAAAAGAATTGCCACCTCATCCAGTTTCACCATTTCTAGATCCTGCTCTTTGTTGCTGTGAAGCTTTTTTCCTTCCTTCTTACTGAGGATGTTTTTGTTTGGATATTCACATTCAGTCAAGATGCAGCAATTTGCCATGGCTGCTCCTTATTCCTCACTTGCTGCAATCACTAATTTTCCCTTTTAGTACAGAAACTTGTTCCATTTTAATACAAGGACAGTGGGAGCAATAAAAACAGGGAAAGGCAGACAAGCTCTCTCCAGGAAAGAGACCACTCATCAGGAATGACAGATGCAGACAGGGAATAGCCAACAGGCTGAAAATTCATTGATTTAAACACTGAGCAGCAGTCCTCAGACTCTTTTTAGCTCTCACACACCAGGAACTGTTTTCAATGCCTAAGATATTGCTAAGCAGCCACAAGCAGGGACAAACTCTTTCTCCAGCCCCAGATCTTCAGCATATTTACAAATATTTTTTTCATTTTGCCATGCAGATAGAAAAGAAGAAATTATAAGCAGGATATGACAGTCCACAGGGATTCTGATTTTCTTTTCAGCAACCACAGCCCATTTCTTGGGAGGCTGAGCCCTAGGAGTCAATTGCCCTGTATTTAACAGGTACCTGCAGAGCTCACCCAGTGCCAGAGCTTCTCCAGCACACCTTCAATGGAAACCAAGTGGTTTGTCTTGTAAACCATTTGTTACTTCACCCTGTTCAGGACTTTCTGTCCTGAAGAATACAGTTTGTCTCATTTCAAGATCCAATATCTCAATAAGCTGGATGACCACCAAAGACAGATAGTATCATCTGTAGAAGATGTGTTTGGTTTATTCCTATGAAACTCGCATTCTTTTCTCAGAAGTTTAGACAATCTGATGCTGCCCACAGCTGACCCAGTTATCAGCTGGAAACCTGGAACAGAGCAGACCACTCGCTAATCTAAACCTTACAAAGTCACAAACAGCAAATGTAGCTCCTGCCCTGAGGTTGCCCAAGTCACCAGTGAAGGGAGCACAGACCCTGGAGCAGTCCTATTCCAGTGCCCATCCCTGTGCAACTTAGGGGTCAAAAATTCTCAGACATTGCTGTTTCAGTGCTGAGGAGCATGTAGCTAAACATTATCTTGACTGCTGCAAAAGGACTCCAGGTTAGGCAGCTGCCATTCCCAGATCCTAGCAACAAGATGCATGTGATTAAGGCTCTGACAAGTTACTTTCTGACTGGTTATTTTCTGTGCACTGCCTTCAGTTGGTCACAGCTTCCCTTTCCTGGACTTCTAAGTCTTCATCCTCCAGTCTCATCAGCATTGTCCCCTGTGGGAGCAGCACATCCATAAATTTAAATATTCTTGAATAAAAGTGCCTTGGCCAAACACTGTACACAACATCTCCTAGAATTCTAAGATCTGTATGGCTGAAGAGCATTTTTATAGTCTTCCAATTTTTCAGTCCCTTGGGAACACATCTCCAAAAGCATGTAAGCATTTCATCAAGCCCTATTAAACAGCCTGAAGAAATCCCACATCAAGATTTCCATCTGAACCACAGATTTATACTTTTTGTATAGCCATTTGGTGAAACTGTATCGATACTGGAGCTCTCACCCTGGTACTCAGTAGACTCTCTCCACAGATGGGCCAGGTCCACACAAGCTCCCCTGTGCTAGGAATATTTCAATTTCATCTTATTCCCCTGTTAAGCACGTGTGTGTACATGCACGTGCACACCTGGAGGTCTGGCAGCACACACAGAAACCAGCTCAGATTTCTGGTGCCTGTGTCCCAGTGCCATCCCCTGGACGTGAACCCAGCCTGCTCAGAAGCAAGGGACATAGAGCAAGCCATGATGGCTTCACTGACTTGTGTTTGTGCTCCTACCTGGATACAGCTTGAAATTTTAGAAATCCAGTTGTGGTTTTTTTTTGGTTTATGTTTTGGCTTGGCTTGAGGGTTTTTAATGCTATTTGATGCCTTCCAATGGCTACACAGTTTTCAGTATAAGAAAGGTCTGGTGAGAAAGAAATAAACAAAAAAAAACCACCCTTCTGAACTTGCAGATAGCTTGTGAGTGAAACATATGCTGATGCTGCCCCAAGATCAGCCTTACTCATTAATTTTTAGACCTCATAATAAAACTGAGACATGAAGGGATTTCCAGGGTTTATCCCAATTCTTTTGCCAAAAGAAAGGCAAAAAGAAAGGAACAGAATGTCTAGCATGTGTAATAAGCCTTAGCTTTGCCAAGATCCATTATCCGACAAGAAAATTCCGACAAGAAGATGAGCAAGGCATAGATCAGGCTTTCCTTTCCTAAGGAAAATGAAGGTATTTGTTTAGATCAGAACTGGGCACTGGAATTTGAAGATGAACTGGATCATTTCCAGAATGTAAGAGAACAGACTGTTCCAGTGGTTGCTTCATCTCAGAAGATATGACTTGTGAAACAGTAGTTGGAATCCAAACTTCAAGCTGTTTCCAATCAATGATTTATTGAACCAGACTAATGGGATCCTTAGCATTCCCATATTTATGCTGAGAGTTATGGCAATTGTCATCACTGCTAGATATTGCTTTCTTCATTTAGTTACCTTGCTAGTTAAAAAGATACCTGATGATGATTTAATGTGGCGTGGTAGTTCATCACAACAACTTCTTCATGGCCTAGTTTGCATAAATGCAAACCAAACTGAGAAATAAAGAAAAATACATGCCTAGAAAAGTCACATTTAACATTGCATCACATCAAATTGTTAGCAGTATGACCAGAAGTACTGGTTATATACATATATATATGTATTTATAGATACTTGAGGCATATTTGTACATGGATTTACATGTATATGTACATAGATGTACATAAAATTAAAAGAGTGAATAGCCAAATTATTGGGTAATACGTTTGTATTTGGGCATCAGAGGACTCATAATATTATATGAAAATATGATATCCAAAAATTTTAAGATTTCAATTCTTTGTAATTTCCAAGACTCCTTTCCTAAAGGCCAGGACACTCACTCATCTCCAGTCATCAAACTCCCCTCCATGAAACATCCCAAAAGTATGTTCTTAGGACAGCTGTTCCTCTCTAAGAGCTTCTGTCTTCTCTCTTTACACGGCATCAAGCCAAAACCGCTGATTTTTTATCTTGGAGGTCGTTTTAGCAAGTCTCTCCCAGTTTCCTTAAAATTCTTAAAACCTTAATCCTATTTCTTCTACCTCACCATTTATTGTAAACATGTTGAACAACAGAGTATATAAAAACTATCTTGTTTATCTGGATTGCATCAATCATGGAATTGTATAATAAATCATCTTCAAACTCGTGACTAGGGATCATCTTATTCTGTCACATTGCTCAGGGCTTTGTCCAGCTTCCTTTTTTAATTTATTGTCATCATCTTGTGCTCCAGCCCCCTAACCATCTTACTGGCCCTCCATTAAGCTCTCTCAAGTTTATGAACATCTTCCTAATACCACGGGAGTGAAACCAACACTCCAGATGCAGCTGTCCCAGAGCTGGGATAAAGAGAAAATCCCTGCATCTGGTGACTGTGCTGCACACCTCCCAAGCCTGCTTTGTTACATCCTCTCCTTCCAGTCTCTCCCAATTGTTTGGTACAACCACTCAAGACTTTCTGTTTTACAGGAAAGACTTATTAAATAAGGAAAAAATCTAATTTCATCTATCTGATCTGGGCCTCAAAGACAGGAAGAGAAGGATGCTAAAAATAAACACCCATGAATTAGAAAAGAATAAGCAAACCTATCCTACAGTTTATGAAAGTAGATTAAATTAATGGAGAAATGTGGGTATATTTCCATTTAACTCTGCACTAGAGATCACCTTCCTATTAACAGGAAAGGAATTATTTTTTACTTAGAATATTCTACTTGAAGAATAGTGGCAACAACAAAACTCCAAACTAAGCCATAAAACAGGGGAAAATAAGATGTTAATGCCATTCAGTATAATTGCAGGCCTCTCAAGAGGGATTCTGTGCCTGAAGAAATTAAATTTCTCCAACCCTTCCATGACACATGAAGATGTGTTACCCAGATTCAACTATTCCATAAATAAACATGGGGAGGGAAGGAGAAGAAAAACAAAGTGAACACAGGAACCTAAATTCCTCCTGAGACCTCTGCTCAGTCACTAGTAGTTCCATCATATAACAGCTTTCCTAAAACAAGCTCATAAGACACAACAGCCAGACATATGATCCTCCTCATAAAAAAGCTGACTGTGAGAAGAAATCAGTATAGGATCATCAGTAAATTTTATGTCAGCTAAAGCCCAGTTCTATCTGGGCCCTTTGTTTTCATAGAAAACTGAACCATTTTTTCCTGTGTATCCATGCTTTGCTTCAACATTTGATGAATTCACAGTGGCTTGCACTGGAGATAAAAATTTCTTAGGTTTTGTAGAATCGCAGGACAGTTTGAGTTGGAAGGGACCTTTAAAGGTCAGCTGATCCAACCCCACTGCAAGGAGCAGGGACATCTTCAATCAGAGCAAGTTTCTCCAAGCCCCATTCACAGACCTTGTGCATGTCACTTCTTTCTTTCTTGTGGGCTTTTAGCTCAGCCTAGCTCAGCCTGAGGCAAGGCTGGTAGACAGACAGGGAAAAACAGACACCAGGCTGTCCAAGAGGGTACATTTCCATCCAGAAACATATAGGCACAGTATAGCCTCTGGAAGATTGGATTACTTGCCCATATTTTAATATTTACATGTAGTAACAGGATCAGAAATCCAGCGATGGAGCCAGTCAACCTCAGGCTTGCACAGCAGAGGAGGCAGTGTCTGCACTGCTTGGGAATGACCATGCCCCTGATTTAAGTGCACAAGTAACACTCTTGACTCTGATTAACTCCTTGTGTCAGAAAAGTAAAGAAAGGGGGCTCATGAACAAAGAGTAGGTGACTTTCCAGATGCTTCCTGAGCAGAGTTTTATTTTTACTACTGCTATTAATTTCCTGAGTTCTATTAAGTGGCACTTGGAAAATATCACAGACAATTTTAATTTGTTAAAGTAAGTATATTCAGCTGTTATTTATTTATGCACCTTCTTCAGACAGTATTAAAATAGCTGAGAAATCAGTCTGCTAATTTATCACTTGTTCTGAAATGTCCAGAGCACTTATTTGTTTTGTTCACTAACCACAAGTGTTTCTAGGTCCTGTGGTTGTCCAAATGGGTACAAGAAGCTTTTAGAAACTTACTGAACTGTGAGGCAGAGGTTAACCCATTCTCACTAAAATAAGATCAGTCTTTCAAAAGCAGGGATTAATAAAATGCCAAAATTTAGCTTAACCCCTGATTGGCTTTACACCAAATAGGATGTGCCTGTGTACATTCAGAGAGAGCACATGAACACAGGAAGCCTTGCCCAACCCTCTTTTCTGTAGTGGCTGTAGGATCACATTTACAGGGAAAGAAAGGTTTTATGTTATCACAATGAGAAGAGACTTAACTGGTATTAACACCCCAAGTACCAATACAGGAGATAAGCTAAATGTAAATGCATGATTTTTCCAAAACGTGAGGACTTGGCACAGTTTTTGTTTTCTCAGTTCATTATAGTCTTCAAGAAGGAAGAAAATTTCTTAGTCAAAAGCTTTCCATGGATAAGTTTACAGCATGAAACTATTTGTTCAAGAAATTTTTGTTTTTAAGATCCAAGGGTTTCTGAAATAATTTACTGTGCTCCACAATGGACCTCTTTGAAACAGAACTTTTGACCAGGCCTGTTATTTTTTTTTTTTTCATTACAACTGTGTTCCCTGTTCAGAGTTCAAATGGGAAAGAACAATTCCACATTTTTAACTTCCTCCCTGCATGTTAAAGATATGCTCCATCACGACTACCCCACCAAGGGCAGTTTCCTCATTTGCTGTTCTATGCAAGAAGTCAAGAAAAATGGGCTGCATCCTGTAAACATACACTTCTCCAAAGGTAACAGTTGATTTGCCTTCCACCAAGAGGAACTGTTGCATTACACCTTAGGGATTAATTTCCCATTACTCCTCTGGTATGTATCAAATCTGATGCTCTCTGCCAATATACTAATATTCCCATTACAGTGGTTTGAACAAATAAGACAAGAAATTAACTATAAAAATCTAAGGAGAGTTATTTATTCTTATTATTCTAATCCCCTTTTTTTTGTGTTCTCTGGAGCATTTTCAGGCCAGTCTGTCTTTTTGCTTTATACATCCCTTGGCCAAGACTCATATACCAGCATTGGGAAAATATGTTCTCTTTCCTGTTGGCTGAAAGTGAAAAGCTTGTGATTTTTTTCTCCTTATTATATGGCAAATGGATTTCCATTTTGCCTCCAGCAAACAGCTTGCTGTCCTAATGGAAATAAGCAAAGATTTGTTTGCATTTTGAATAAATTTGAAAAGAGTTCATTATATATATGTTTTTAGACAAAAGTTAGTGGAAGTAAAATGCGTTTGCTATTTCTGTCTGTAGTGGGTTTCCTGTCTCTGAGCCTAGGGTGGACAATCAGAAATCTCTTCTAGTTTGCCTGCATAAGCTAAACTTTCACATTCCTCAAAGCCTGTTCTCAGTAACAGAAGTGAAGTTTTGCAGTAGATTTTCATATCCCATGAAAGCAATTCTAAGTAGTTTAGATGTAAGCAGTGAGAGACTGAAATGCAAATCAGTTCTTCGAGCCTCAGAACATATCAGTGGATACTTATACCTGGAGAGAATGAATTGGACCCTCCCACCTTCCAGACCTGCCTGTGTGAACCCCCAGCCCCTGGAGGGTGACCAGACCCTGTGCTGGGTTGTGCTGGGTTTGGCTCTTAGGGTCACTTAAATTAGCAATGACTTAAAACCAAAAATTACTTAAAAACAAGAGAATAACTCTTTATTTTAATCAGGCCCTGTATCTTTGCACCACCTGTCTGTAATGGCAATGGATGTCCAGGAAGATTATGAACAGCCTGTGGCAATATTTCACATTGTTAGAGTTCTGACCAGTCTATATACCACTTTTCTCACAAAAACACCCATTTCTTGCTATGCCTGCAAATGTCAAACATTTCCACTGCATCCTGAGATACCTTATTCAGGTGTTGCTTGGAATTAGTGCTACACAGAGAACCTATATATTCTAAGTTCAATAGTTAAACAAAAAATTACCATATTTTTTTGCATAAACTAAGAGGAACCAGGGCACCACCATATAAATACACATAAATAAATAATGCCTGCACTTCCATTCAATTTCCTTTAGAGGAGTAAAAAAGAAAAGAAAAAACCAAAACAAAACACAAAAAATATAAAACACCTAAAAGCCCCCACAAAAAAA